>JAUMHM010000087.1:3585313-3601322 GCA_032362435.1 Melikaiella ostensackeni
CCCCCCCCCCCCCCCCCCCCCCCCCCCCCCCCCCCCCCCCCCCCCCCCCCCCCCCCCCCCAGCAAAAGTAACGTTGCAAACTTATTTTGGGTTAAAAATTTATCTTTTTTTTAGTTGAAAATTTTACTACTTGGTTGAATATACATGTATTTCACTCATCATTAATAATTTAGTATAAAATTATTCTCCTTGGCAGAAAAATTCTATTTTCGTTCGAAAATTTAACTATTTGGTTATATGTTAAACTCTTTTGTTGAAAAATCGTTTTTTTTTGGTCAAGAATTAATTTTTTTGACTAAAAATGTCTCTATTCCATTTCTGGTTGAAAATTGACGTTTTTAATAGAAAATTGATTTTTCCTAGTTCCAAATTCATCTATTATTAATTTTTGAAAATTATTATTATTATTATCATTAAATATTATTATTCTTATTATTATTCATCTGTATTAGGTTTCGAAATCATATATTTTGTTGAGAAATCGTCTTTTTTGGTAGAAAGTTAATCTTCTTGGTCGAAAAGTCATCCTTTTTAATTAAAAATGCAACTGTTTGGTTAAAAATTAATCTGTTTTAGTTAGGGATTTAACTATTCTGTTGGAAATTCATCTTTCTCGTTTGAATTCGACTGTGCTAGATTTTAAATTAAAGTATTGTTTGGTTGAAATCTTAAAACTATTACATGTTACGTTGCGAATACATCTATCTTGGTTGAAAAATCAACTACTTGATTGAAAGTTAAACTATTTTGTTAAAAATTCATTTCTTTGGTTCAAGATTCATCTCTTTGGTTGAAAATTTAACTATCGTGTTGAAAATTTGGTTCATTCTGGGTTGAAAATTTATCGTTTTTAGTTGAAAATTCAACGATCTGGTTGAAAATTTATCTTTTTTATCAGAAAATTTAACTATTTGGATGAAAATTCATGTATGTGGTTGAAAAATCATCTTTTCTGTAGAAAGTTAGTCTTCTTGGTCGAAAAGTCATCCTTTTTAATTAAAAATGCAACTTTTTGGTTAAAAATTAATTTGTTTTGGTTATGGACTCAACTATTTTGTTGAAAATTAGTATTTTTTGGTTGGATTCAACTGTGTTTGATTTCAAATTAAAATCTTGTTTGGTTGAAATATTAAGTATTACATGTTTCGTTGCGAATTCATCTTTTTTGGTTGAAAAATCACCTACTTGGTTGAAAGCTGAATTGCTTTGTTAAAAACTCATTTTTCACATTCTCATTAGCGAATGTATTAGATTTGTGTAAAATTGGACCCCCCCCCCCCTGTTTTTGTCAAATGTCCACGTTTTGAGACCCCTGAACCCGAAAAACAGGTTTTTACGAATGTGTCTGTCTGTCTGTGAGCACGATAACTTTTGAAAGAATGAATCTATAGGATTGGCCTTTGGTACACTCTTTTAGTATCGAAAACGGAAGGTCATGTTCATTAGCCAGCCATTTTGGATAAAAATTCAAAAAGTTAGAGCATTTTGAAAATTTTTGTAACCATTTTTTTCAAGATTTGAAAATTATATGTATGACTAATTGTAGTTTTCGAAAAATTGAACAATTTATCCAAATGACTTTTTTCGATTAAAAAAAAATTATGAGAGTCATAGCATTTTCAAAATTCAAAAAAAGAAAAGGAAATGAAATTTTCGAGCCAAACAATGCACGATATGAAAAAAGGTCAGGAGTAGAAAATTTTTGTTTTTTGAAAGCCCTACAAGACTGACATAACAAATTTTACAATTAAAAAAAAATCGAGTATTCAAATTTTGAGGAAAATAACGTGATATACGAAAAGAAGTTGCGATATCAAAATTGTTGTTTTTATTAAGACCCATGAGCTTTCTTCTGAACATTTTTTGGTAGAAAGCATAGTATATTTTTTAAGTATGGAAAATGATATTGGAATATTTTAATTTCAATTTTTGAGCCAAGCGACCGAAGATAAGAAAAAAGTCAGAAGAGTAGAATTTATCCCTTTAAAAAGTCAAATTAAATTGACGTTAGACATTTCTCTATAAGACAAATCGTAAATCATTAAGATAATTCTTCAATCGTCTTCTTAACTGTTTATTTGTATATATTATACGGAGAGCGCAGAAATTCTTGCACGAATATCATGATGAGAATGTATTCTTTAAGGTCGATAGAGCCTTAAGTAAATAAATTTCCTTTTTCATTTGAAATCAAAAACGAATTTAGTAATTTGTACATAAAAAAACACCATTAATTTGTACCAAAATTGATATTTAGGTGTTATCGAGGCCAGTGATAACAAATTTTATTTAAAAAATTGAAAATTGAAAATGGTGGATAAAATATGGTGTCGAAAATAATTTTTTTTTAAATTTCAACAATAATCAATCATTTGTATCAAAATTGGTATTTGAGTGTTATCGAGGCCAGTGATAACAAACTTGATTAAAAAAATTGAAAATTCAAAGTGGTGGATAAAATATGATGTCGAAAATAATTTTTTTTTTTAATTTCAACAATAATCATTAATTTGTACCAAAATTGGAATTAAGGTGTTATCGAGGACAGTGATAACAAATTTGATAAAAAAAATTCAAAATTCAAAATGGTAGATAAAATATGGTTTCGAAAATAATTTTTTTTTCAATTTCAACAATAATCATTAATTTGTACCAAAATCTTATAGGGGATTGTATTGTTTAATTTCCATAAAATTGGTAATTATTATTAAATACAAAATGCAGTACTCACATAGTAATGTATTTTATTGCTGAACTTGGAGTACATATAATATTACCTTGGAATATATTAACAAACTCATTTAATTTATTATTTAATTTTATGAAATATTAAATACCTTGTTTCTTTTTGCTTCACGAACATTCTCAGCCCAATCTTTTTCATTCCTAGATTTTTTTCTTCCTCGAGAAGGTTCTGATAAACTCGGTGACATTTTTGTTTAACAACTTGATAAATTTTCACTTTACAAAAAAACAATTTTTACCCACATTAATAGCAAACTATTGAATTCGGAATCAGAATAATCTGGAATCTGAACCCGAAACCTCAAGACGTTTGTTCCCATTCGAGAATATAACTCAAATGATGTTTTTTTATTTTTATGTTGTCCTGAGGAAGTATTCTAAATAAAATCGCACGTAGACAAAGCAATCGAAAATTCTCTAACTCTATTTAGATTATGCTTGATGAAAAAATTAATAACTTTTTTTCCATAACAAAAATTATTCGTTTTGGGCAATTTAAAAATTTGCCTTAGAAAAGATATTTTTCGAGTCATCAGGGGCCAATCGGAACAGAACGATCATCAATTCCTTCCTAGATACCTGCCATCCCTTCCCCTTCCAGTGCGCAACGACGCTGCCCCTCACTCGACTCGAAGCAGCTCCTCGAACAGCTCCGCCCTCAATGTTGAGCCCCCTGCTGAGATAATGCCCTCGATAATCTCCTCGATAATCCCTTTGTCATCTAGCTTACCTATTCCCTGGCCTTTTTTTATCTCAAAAATACTAATATGTCAAATAAAATCTGTGTCATTTTGACGAGTTTGAAAATATAGTCGTAGAAATAATGTAGGTCACATACCTTCCCCTTTCCAACGTCTCGTGGGCGGTGGGAAAGTACCCCTGTGACTGGTCACAAAAAATAATGTAGGTCACATATTTTCCCCTTTCCAACGTCTTGTGGGGGGCGGGAAGGCACCCACGTGACTGGTCACAGAAATAATGGATTGAGGCGATAAATTTGTGGAATATAAAAGACGTATTTTTTTTAGAGCTGCAACTTTTATTTGAAATTTTTTCTTCTCGAACCAATATTTATCGGAATAGAGTGAAAAAAATGAAAAAAATACATTGAAGGCGGAGTTGCTCGAGATGCTGCTTCTCGTCCGGTGAGGGGTAGCGTCGTTGCGCACTGGAAGGGGAAGAGATGGCAGGTATGTATGGAGGAATTGATGACTGCACGGAAAGAAGTTTGGGTAAGCGGCTCTCCCAGTACGTGGAAAGGCTGTGCCAAACGCTAGGAGAGCGGCTTCTTTTCGACTTCGTGCGGCCGCTCTTCCGTTGTCGACGAGATTTTGTCCCACAATGGTGTAGCCGTTGCACGAACATGTTGAGCAAGCAGCGCGCCAACGCTACGGAATAATGGCGCAGCCACGACCCGACGTACTGACTTACCGAAACCCGTTCGCTACTTTGTGAGTTATTTTATTTATTTGCAAGTGGCTATCGAGGTGGTTCTTTCGTGTTGAAAAATGGATGAATTTTTTATGAAGTGCGATTTCCAGCATCTGAAGCATCTTTTCGAATGTAAGTATTTCATAAAATATGTGTGCTTGCCGTTTTAAATATGTGCAAATAACCTATAAATTTCGAAGAGCGTAATGCAATTTTTAAGAAGAAAATAATTTGTATATAACTATAGTTATATACATATTATTTTCTAGAAAAAAAATTGGAATATTTTTACCTACAGAAGACAAGTTTTAGATCACCTATTAGTATTTTAAGTGAATATATTATACTGCGTATATAGAAATCAGGAGTGTTGGAGTTGTTTTCTTGTACGCAAATAATGTCACTTTATCATAGTGTGTGACTTTTTAACTTTACTAATGATTAGTTTGAATGTGTTTTACTAATTATTCGTTCGAATGTGTTCTATTGTGTTTTATTATTTTTTTTATTTAGCTCGTGGTGTAAAGGATAGCAAATTTTTTATTTTAAATGATTCTCAAATTTTGGCCATATCAAAAAAATCACCAGAACTCATTCAATTTGTTTTGAAATATAATTTGCACAAAGAAATTATGGCACAAAATTCTATTCAAAATGAAAAAATTGTCTTTGAACACATGGACGTTGATAATGTTTTGGGGAGTTCGATAATAGACTTTGTTGAAATACAGTATATTTGATCTACGCGTTATAATTATTTATATAATATAAATGAATGAAATCTCTGAAAAAATGTCTTCTGAGTAAAATAATGCGTACCTATATTTATTATTAATTGAAGAAAAGCTAAGAATATTACATTTAATTCAGAAATGTATTCTCAAAATTAATATTTTTCAATTAAAAAAAATTATTTCGTATTTCACCAATCTTTTTCGATCTAATACTAATGTCAAATGTTAATGTATATTTTTTATTTCAAGGAACAAGTTTTTTCGAACGATTTCATTCAAAAGTAATCAAAGAATACAGGTCGTCAAGCGATAAGCAAGCAGTTCCCGGAAAAAGCGGACAAAATTTGCTTGTATCACGTCACATTTATTGATATAAACAAACGCGGGTGGCCGAAAAACTTCATATTAAAAATTTCTTGATTTTGCCCTGACAATTAATATATAAAAACTATAATTTTATTCTTGTAATTTTTTAGAAGGCAGTTGAATTTTCAACCACGAAAAAGATAAATCTTTAATCCAAAAGAACGAATTTTCTGTCCAGATAGACGAATGTTCAACAAATGAAGATTTTTTAGTCAAAAAAGAAAATACTTTCATCGAAACTGCTGAACTTGTAAGCCAAAACGCGACTTTTCCATGGAACAGTTGAATTTTTAACCCGAAAATATAAATTTACACAAAAAAGCCGAATTTTCAACCAAACTATAGAAATTTTAAACAAACAAGTTAATTTTGAACCAATTCTGATTACCATTCATAAGAATAACATGAAAAATCCAATTCTAGCAATAATGCGTTAGTTTAACATTCATTGATGAATCGTGTTAAGAGCGCAGATTCACTTCCGAAGTGACCTGCGCTAGCTGCAGCTGGCCGATTGCTTTCCCTTTTATGGGGCAAATTTTGTCCCACACGCGGGAGAGAATTTCGACGCACGTTCGAAGCATCCGTTCACCCGAATGTGACGCAGCATCTGCACCACACGCGCGGTGGCGCTGCTCCACTATTGCTAGTGCAGCCGCTTACCCAAACTTTTTTCCATTTGCTCACCGGAGCGATCAGCTGAATTTTATATGTCCCTACATTTCTCCAGAGGCTCAGTTGTGTTCCTAATCAATTGATAACTGGGCCTCTCGAGTCTGGATTTTTAACAAGCTGTCAAATTAGGTCTTCCTGTTGAATTAGGTCATCCTGTCGACTGGTAGTGATATAAATTCGAATCGGTGATTGACCTTTATGTCCAGGTAGGGTAGGTCTCTCAAATTCTCCTTTTCCTGATAGTAGATACTTCAACGATGAGATAGTGATGACAATCCCCAGGATTGTCACGGGATATTTATAAGGTGAAGTAATAAATCTTTTAAAAGAGGTTTTACTTTGCAAGACATTCCTAAGTACTTTAATTTGTCGAAATTCCTTTCACTCGCGAACTGAATTTGATCTGATAATTTTTTATATTATTTCAATATAACAAATGGATTTTGATGACCACTGGGAATTGGTTCCAAATGACCGGAGTCTATCCAATTTTTCATATTCAAATTCGATAAACAAATCAAATGATGCTTCCGATATACTTTCGAGCAGAGCTTTCGGTCGATATTGAATCAAGATATAAATAGTTGATGTTCTAGTTCTGATCCAGATGTTATATAGATCGGATTTTATTATGATAACAACCAAAAACTTGACAACCAATAACGTAACATTCAAACTCGATTGATGATCAGGTGTCTAGATCTGAAGGCGTAGTACCTGGGGGTGATGTACCCTGTGTCCAGGAGCTGACCTTGTCTTATAACGTTCCATAGCTGATTTCGATTAGCGGCATTCGATGTTTCGTCGGCGGAACGTTATTGTGTTTCGTAGTGAACAGAAAAAAAGAAGATGTCTAAGTTGCGTAGTTGGTACTCGTACTGCGGAGTTCAGATTTAATCGTGCTACAACCTTCCAGTATTTTGCAAGAATTCAAGTCCTCCTTTAGTCCTTCAACAATCACGCACATGCGCAATGTCGGAGAACGCTTGCGCAGTTGAGAAAATCGCACTCGTTTTATATTATTAACTTATATTATTAATAATATACATAATGACATATTATTTATTTCCATTCTACTGTTTATTTTATTTGACAAAAAATATAATTATTATTGAATTATTATTATTATTGTTATGAAAACGTGAAATTTTAGGTTTTGGCGGGATGCACATGCGCAGTGTCGGGGGACGCTCGCGCAGTTGAAAAAGTCGCCCTCGTAAAAAACACTGGCAGCAAAAGGGCAGTTATTTTCACAACGTGCCGTTTTGAATTATTCTTTGTTTTGGGACTCTTCAGTGAGTCTTGGAATCTTCATGGACATGACTCTAATTACGATCACCTAGGGCGCTCCTTATTATTGCGACTCAACCAGGGCTATTTATGCGAGTCCACGAAATTTTTTCAACATTCTAAGGCAAGGCAACCGATGTAAATGAAACCTCATAAATTTCCAGTGCATATCAACAGTAATAGATACCCAAAGTATTGAGTCAAAATAATTGTTTATTTGAAAGTATTATTAGTTATTTTATCCTGATGAATGAAAATGAATATGCACGAGTTTATGCGTTTTCATAAATACATAATCCTTTCTTTACATAACCCGTTCCCTTGACTGTCTTGCGATTTGCCCGGATGTGAGAGGTACTTGCGTTAAAGATCTTGAATGCTGCAGGCTTTCTCACCAACACCCTAGAGGACATTGTCTTGAAATCTCTCTGGATGGAATCCCCCCCTAGGTCAGACGCTGAACTTGCATCCCACACACCTTTCCAATTTAGGGTTGCAGAGCTAAAGCGAATGTTTGGAGTTTGGATATCGTATTCTTAACGAATTTACGCAATTTCATCGGCATTTTGGTATTTGCGTTATTTGTTGTAGTGAACAGTTCGTGAATTAAACAGCTCACTAACAGCTTGGGCGTCAACAACTAAGGCAGTATGATCTTTTACTGCCAGAAGGTCAGGTTTCGCAAGCCTTCTTGGGTGTCAATTCACGGTCCTGGGTTAGTACGCATCCATGGTCGCGTAGTCGTTGTGCTACAAATTTGACGACTGCGTTATAACGTCTAATAGGCGCGGCGTGCGTCCTGTGACAGACCTGTAGGACATGGTTTAGGGTTTCCGGGCCATTACAGCCAGCCCCACAATTCCTATCCCTCGTGCAGATATTTATAAAGTGTTCTAGTGGGGCTCTGACAAGTTTTCCCTATTTCCAATCAGGCTCTAGTAGGGAAAACTAGTTGGAACCCTATAGGTAACATAACGCTTTGTTCGTTGTAGGCCCTACTACACTTTCTAGGAGTGACCTAGTCGGGGTCGGCCTTCCACATCATATCATCATAACTTCATAATCCGCAATTATAAACTCATTTTCATCGCAGTTTATTTATTTGTCTGAAACTTCTGAAACAGTTAACGTAATAAGATATTTTGTGGAAAAAGTTCAATAAAAAATAATATACTTAAGAACTTTTTTCTCCGCAGTCGTCCCTGCTCTTGCAGGCGCCTTTTATTTTCTAAAGTTCAAAAAAATAAAGCGAAACACAATACAAAACTATAGTTTTAAAAAAATACAAAACTTAAAAACACTGGCGCTGCACTGCACCCACTGTACAGCTGCACTTAATTTAACCTCTCTAACTTTACCATAAGAAGTATACAAAATATGTACACATATGACTGACTTCGAAAAAAGAAATCTAGTGCCTGAAGTCTAGTTTCCGAGAGAAACGCGTTTAAAAATAAAACAAAAAACGATTTCAGCATACGAGAACCGTCAAAAACGTCAAAATTGATATTTTAGGCTTTCTCTGTTCGGGGAAAATCGAGTTTTTTCTAGACTAGAAATTCTGGTCCAAGCCTCACTAGATACAGATAGATTCGCCATATCTATACGAAGCATGGAATTCCTCACCAGAGCCCGACAGATAAGAATCTTGTGCCATCGCTTACCCAGTAGTGTTGGCCAGGTGTTTTGTCTGAGTACCTAAGACCACAAGCATCTACAGAGTTATAGAGGTGTATGCCCCAGAACCTATGCACATCACCTAGGAAGCTCAGGCGACTACCCTCATATGCAAGCCTATGGTTGCATACGGCGATGCCCTAGGGATGTCGTGTGGCAAATTAAGCCACTTTCTTATGGCCGTTCTTATAGCCGTATCGATTCCATTTAGGGGGCCAATACGCACATCCCAAAGTGCAAGTTGATGGTAGAGTTTGGGGATAACACTACGTCTGAGCGCATAAAGCCGTTGTTGTGGCTTTAATGGCGCTTTAGCTAGCGCCTCAAGATCAGCCGACAGCATCTTGGCTCTGTCTGCTCAGGTGAATCTTACTCCCAAGGAGATCCCTACTCGTCCCCTCTTCGGATAGACCGCAACCTCCTTCCACTTACCTCGGAGGTGTTCCTGATTCAACAGTCGTCTTTGTATCTTTTCCTGATGGTCGGAAACCCATTGTGAAGCTTTTGTCGATATTGATTGACATTTCACAAGGGGTGAGAAATTCGCAATCTCGATTTATTGAAGATTGCAAACCGGCGGGTGTACTAATGTATAGATATAGGTCACCTACATAGGTGGATGCATTGATGGTTTTCTCTTCAACCTTCACACCTACTTCGGCGGGTAGACTTCCTAGAAGCCTATGTGTCAACAGATTGAAAATTGGCGGGAAGAGCGGATCTCTCTGCCTGACACCACGCCAGGGCTATATTCGTTTGAAGTTCCATCCTTGTTCCTGTAGAATTGTATATCCATGCCTGTACACCCCTTCAATATATCGTACGGATTCGACTGGGACACCGAACGATCTCATAGGGAGAGGGGATGAGAAACTGAGGGAAAGGCTTTGGCAATATCAACCGATGCTAGGTAGGGTGGTTTGTGAGACAGAAAATGTTGTCTCAGGATCAAGTCGAGCTGAAAGTTGTTACCCCTAAAGCCATCCCTGTCCCTAAATCCTCTCTGTCTAGCATCAATATCAATGCTAGTTGCCAATTTCCTCGCGAGGATACTATGATATCCTCGCGCAATCACCGATGGAATTGTGATTGGCCTGTATTTATCAGGCTCGTCCTGAAACCCTCTTTTTGGTACGAAGGTAGTTATGGAGGCGAGCAAGTAATCCGGAAGTTCTTCACACCACATGAAGAGGTTGAACAGACAAGGAAACATTCCTTTCGGAAACTTTGCCTTGTTTCTTTCTGTCAAGCCATTCGGCCCTGCTGCCGTTTTCCTTGATACGCGGATTCGCTCAAACTTTTCAATGGAGATTGGGGTCCATAAGTCTCTTCTCTCTTCCAGCGAAATCTCAAACATTGGCTCTGAATCGGTAGCCTGAGTTAAAACATTTACCCAAAAGGGCTCCATTACCTCTCTTGGGGGCTGGTTGGTGTTTGAGGTATACACCTCTTCCCATTCTTCATCCAACTATTCTGACTCCTCGCATATCATGTACAGCTCTTGTTCATGAAAGATACCACCTTTGTGGGGGTTGGCTCAAGATCTGTGATCAAATTTAAGAGTGGGTCAATCGCTTGCTCTTATGCATCATTGGGCGCATCGAGAATAAGCAATCGTCTGCCCAGGCATCTAATGGATCTATGGTTTTCGAGACCTTCTCTAATTTGCTCAGCCATCTGCGCCACCATTCGCCGATAGATATCTTTCCTTCTATGACCTTTGATTGGTTCGATAGTTCGTGATTGAATTCAGCTTGTAGGGTTATGTTGATATTTTTATTACGTCATCCCTTCCTTTCTGCACCACCAGTTCGGCCTGTCTCCTTGCCAACATCGCTGTTTCCTCCTCAGTCCATATTTCTTTCACTCTTTCGGTGTTTGTCCTTTCATCCATCAATTCTGGGTGTCTATGTCTAATGTGCTGTCCAAGACCGATCTGTGTTGGAAATATTTGGTTGCAGCATGGAAATTCGCAAAGAAATTCCATCTGATCCAAAGCCACTTCCTCCATCGGGTGCATAGCCTTGTTTTGAAGGGTAAGATCAGTCCTAAACAGACATATCTTCTCACATCCCGGAAAAGCAAAAGGTAAACTCACGGGATTGAGATTAACCATCTCAGCTGGGACCGGTGGGCCAGTGGGCGCAACGCCATCATTTTGAGGAGGGCCATCCGAGAGCCCTCCTTTATTTTTACTACGTGTATTTACAGGGCCAGCTGTAATTTAGCTGGTCGGGCTGGCAACCCTTCCCACCATTGCTCCAAGTCTCCTTTCAACCCAAACTTTCAATAAGTTTGGGTGCCTAGGAACTTATTCCGGTGAAGTTTGACTAAATCCGAAGGGCTAGTACTTCTCTAAATACATGGTGAAGTACCTTCCTGAGACTCGCATCAGCTTATCAAGTGAGGTCGCCACGCCCCAACGGATAAACCAGAGCAATCATGACAGGAGATTCATAGTTACTCCCGCCGTTTACCCGCGCTTGCTTAAGTTTCTTCACGTTGAGATTCAGAGCACTGGGCAGAAATCACATTGCGTCATCACCCGCGAGGGCCAGCGCAATGCTTTGTTTTATTCAGACAGTCGGATTCCTCTAGTCCATGCCAGTTCTGAGCTGAGCGTTGAATGGCGGCTGAAAGGACGACCACGACGGCGGAACCATCTTTCAAAGAAAGCAATACATAGCTTTCTTCGAATGAAAAGCGGGTGTCCCACTTAGCTCCGTGTTACGGTACTACATCTAACGAAAAATGATATAATGACCAAGGTACACAGAGCAACCCAACCTCAAATTTTAGCCTTTAGATTGTTTTTTGTTAGATCTAGCGGTCATAAATCGATGGAACAGTGTCATAAAATTGTGAAAATAACTTCTACACTTGAGGAAAAGTCAGAACAACGGATTTTTTTCACTCTTTGTTGTTTTGTTTTGTTGTTTTCAAAGTGGGCGGGCGGTGAGAGAAGGAACCCCCCTGGCGCTCACGCTATACAGCCCATTGTGCCGCACCTGTGTTTATTCTCAAGGCAGTGCATCGAATCCGAGCACCTTCACTGAGTTAGATCTCCGCGCTTTCGTTGTTTCTGAAGTTCTGAAAATATACCTCTCAGGTGCCAGGCATACTCCATGGCACAGTAAAAGACGTGGACCTCTTTGCAAGGCAAAGTGAGCCTCAACCACTATGCCATCCGGCAGCCTCCCTAGCCAGCCTAGGTTAGACAAAGCGGTCCTTTTTAAGGTCATCAGTTAGATGCCCAAAGTCGGCGCACTATCCTAGTGTGTAATGCAGTGTATGTGTGTGTGTTATTACTCGGAATAGACCAGCGACCACCAAGTAGTAGTCCCCTCGACATGGAGCCTTTCTCACAAGGAGATCACTAACTCTTTTCCGAGTCTCATCTAAGGAATTTTTGCTCGATCACAAAACGATATTTCTCTATTAGGCATTGATTTTATTGTTAGTTATTGCACACAAAAAAAAAATTGTGAAAGGCGATAAGTCTTGTCTTGGTTTAAACTTTCCAAAACATATTTTACAGAATCTTTTTTTAATAGGGCGAGGCCAGGGCTAGATGTTCCGATTTTTGATTAACATTAAAAATAACTCACAAAAAAGGTAGTTATTCGATTTACTATTGATTAGTTTATCGTTAAATGTATTGTATTTAAGGGTTTCAAGCAGATTTCAGTTATATGAGCATTGGCTTTTTATTGAAAACTATTTATTTATGACAGTTCGGAGCGGAACCTGTCTGGAAAGGGGCTCTAGAGGCCCTCGTAGAAGGCTCTAAAGGGCCCTCTTGGGAGGCTCTAGAGGCTTTCGCGGGAGGCTTTGTAGGCTTTCGCGGGGGGCTCTAGAGGTCCTCGTAGAAGGCTCTGGAGGGCCCTCGTTGGAGGCTCTGTAGGCTTTCAAGGGGGGATTATAGAGGTCCTCGTAGAAGGCTCTGGGGAACCTCGTTAGAAGCTTTGTAGGCTTTCACGGGGGTTCTAGAGGCCCTCGTAGAAGGCTCTAGAGGGCCCTCGTGGGAGGCTCTGGAGGCTTTCGCGGGAGGCTCTGTAGGCTTTCGCAGGGGATCCTAGAGGCCCTCGTAGAAGGTTCTATAGGGCCCTCGTTGGAGGCTTCTTTTAAAAACTCTCCTGAGTAAAAATCATAATGCAAATGGAAGATAAAGTGTAATGCAGGACGATAAGAGACGATTATAACAAAACAAATCATACAAAACAAAATCAGCACAGTTTCACCAAACATCACAAAGTATGCGAAGATAATCTTTTAATGTTCTAGTGCGAATTACACAGAGGAAAAGTATTCTTTGATTCAGAGGAAATTTCTTTATATCAAATAAAAATATTAATTGGCTCTCAGTCAAAGAAAAGTTTCTTTGAATCAAAAAATTTCTTTTCATAGAATGAAATGGTTTTTTGTTCCAATGAAAATTTTGCTTCAATTTACAATTATTTCCTTAATTTTGAAGTTATTTTTGGTTAAATGAAAAGAATTATGTTAAAGAAACGGTTTCTTCAATTCAAGACAAATATTTTTCTGAGTGTAAAATTAATTTCCCAGTAATTTTCACGTAATAAATTCTGGATGTATTTACGCCGATATATAAAGATACTGCTGACTACAAAAAACGTAAGTTCGGTTGTCATACCGCAAACCTGAAATTTTAAGACGATTCAGATACTATAGAAAATGTAATCCGTATTTCAAAACTGATGAGATGCCTGTATGCAATCGAGACTACTGAAAGATACTATTTTGCTCTAATGTAGTGGATTTGCGTTTTATTGAAGTGAAAGTTTTAACTGTGCTTTCTTATCTTCATTTATAAAATTGACAAAATATCCTATTGATTATTGCAACAAATTTTAGAGAAGAAACCTAAGAGGAAATGATGAAAAAATAGTTGAGGTCATAATTGCTTATCTGAATGCAGCTACTTGCATATTTTTGTTTTTTCTTCCATTTTAGGCAAAAGTTGTCATTTTCATTCATTTTACAAAAGCTCATTCTATTCCTTGAAAGCTTCCTTACAATTCTGTTTGTCACGTTTTTATGGCAATTACTTTATTTATAAGTTATACTTACAATTCTTCCTAGTTAGTCATTCTTTGAATTAAACAATTTCCTAAATAATATTTAATAAAAACGTGACGACTAGAATTGTAAAGAACCTTTCGAAGAATAGAATGAGCTTTTGTAAATTAAAATTAAATGAATATTACGACTTTTGCCTAAAGCGGAAGAAAAAAAAACGAACATGCGAATAACTACACATAAATAAGCAATTTTGACCTCAATTATTTTTTTATTATTTATGCTTTGGTTTCTCTTTTAAAATTGGTTGCAATAATCAATAGGCCTTTTTCTGTTAGTTTTATAAATCAAGTTAAAGATCAAGTAGTTTTGAACTTGACTGTGCACCTAGAATATCCTTCATTATCAAGAATGTTCTTTAAAACTTCTTGTTTTCTTTGAATCACACGTAATTGCTATTGTTTGAAATCCTTTGCTGGAGAGAAAAAAAGTGCATTAGAACTTTTCAGTTCATAGTTAAATATTTGATCATTATCCATTATAAAGTTAAAGATCAAGGAAATTTGAAGTTGACTGTTCACCTAGAACATCCTTCAACATCAAGATTGTTCTTTAAAACTTCTTGTTTTTTTGATTCACGCGTAATTGCTATTGTCTGAAATCCTGTGCTGGAAAGAAAAAAATGTGCATCAGAACTTTTCAGTTCATAGTTAAATATTTGATCATTATCCTGCAATTAAGTCGCCGTTTATGTTTCTAAAACTTTCAAGCTTTTCACACTAAGCGGATATCCTTTATATAGAAACACGTAACCTCCATTAGTAGTAATCATGGTAGTTGCCATTTTGTAAGTCATAGGGTTACCTCTTTCTTAAGTTTAGAATTAATAGAACTAAAAAAGTAGATTTCTAATTTTATCGATCGTCGATAATTATTTCGATTTATGTATTTTTACAATTACTCTCAATAACAGCTGTAACCATTCAGATATATTGAATACATAATATATGTAATAAATAAGTAAAATGAATAATATTCTTCACAAAATTATCAATCTGTTTAATACCTAAAATGTATTTAATTAATCGATCTCGTTTATCGATCATGGATAATGAAGATGATTATTATTTTTCAATGAATGATTATTATGCGTAATAGAACAATATTTTTTAATGAATGACTATTATGCGTAATACATATCAATATTTCACATTTAATTTAGGTAAGTTGTGATTGACTTTGTTAATATATTCAAAATGTATTTCAGTAATTTTTTGATTTTCTACCTTATTATCATTAGGGGTAAACCATAAATTACCTAACTCAATTTTCTAACAATTTTGTCGTAATATGTAAAATGTTTTTCTATTTAAGTGTAAAATGTATTTCATTGATTTTTTAATATTTGTTATTCAAACACAGATGTTCTACCTCATCATTAGGGGTCATCCATAAATTACGTAACGCAATTTTCTAACAATTTTGTCGTAATATGTAAAATGTTTTTCTATTTAAATGTAAAACGTATTTCATTGATTTTTAAATATTTTTTATTCAAACACAGATGTTCTACTTCATCATTAGAGGTCATCTACAAATTATAAATTACGTAACGCAATTTTCGGACAATGTTGCCTATCTCACAACTCATGTTATACTATTTCAGAATTTGCAATGTACGTTTTTAATTATAAAAAAAAAATAATAAAAATCCAATTTTGTTATTTACAGGGCCTGTAGAGGACATTGCAAGCTATCTATATAAAAAAATGAAAAATATAAAAAGTGTTTTTTTTTCAGAAATTCAGTTTAAAAGTTAATCTTTGAAAATTCAAAGAAGTTATTAAAGATTTTTTTGGTCAGAATACATTTTTTTCAAAATTACGTACTATTACAAATAATTTTAAGAAATACACATTAATATCATTAAAATCACAAACATGATGAAAGTTTAAGAAAAGAAGGACAAACATTTCAAATTTTGAATATATACTAAGTTTTTTGATACTTTCAAGAATTATTTTATAGTTTTTCTTCTAACAAGTAAGAGC
>JAUMHM010000087.1:3619442-3629834 GCA_032362435.1 Melikaiella ostensackeni
CGACGAGAGGTCTTCTCAGACATCAGAGGTTCTGAAAGCACTTGAGTTTTTGAGCGCTCGAGAAGTTTAGTGCTCCCGAGAGCTCTCAGACCCTCCCAAGTCTCAGAAGACCTCTCATCGCCCAAATTTTCAAGTCTTCTCGGCACTTCTTAGCTTCTCAAGACTTCTCAAATACCCCACGTTCTGTGACAAGCGAAAGGCCTAACGCTAGTTTCTAAGTGATGACATTTTCGAAAAATCCGGGCCCTCAATTATTGTATAACAATTTGGAACTATTAACCCTTTACATTTGAAAATATACAAAAATTTTCAATATTTCTATTTAAAATTCTTCAATTTCAAGTAGCTGAATTTTCTTTTATTAATGAAAATCGATCATTCTAGATTTTCGGAAAAATATCCTATTTGGTAAATATTTGGACTCGAATACGTACAATTTCGATTGAAAAGTTCCCTTACCTGTTGTCGATATCAGAAGAGGGTGTCCGACGAAAGCGAGACCGACGACCGTGAGTTCAATTTTGTAGAGTACATCCGACGAGTGATTCTATATATGTATTTTCATGTGTGTGTATATATATGCACCAATACACGATTATTGCATGGTGCAGTGATTCACCAACATACAATAAAAATATGTCTCGCTTCCCTTTTCAAGCTCGGACGGTGCTAAAACCGCCCCCGTATGGATGTCAGGAAAAGGTGGACTTGGGCCAGCTATTATGGACCATCTTTCTTGATTAGTACGATCCGACCTTGTTTCTTTCTTCTCCTCCTTCTCTCAATTTAAATTGAACTTCCAATCACGAATTATGAAAGAACGAATGGTGGAGAAAAAATCCGGATGTGTTTCTCTTCATTCTTTATACTTTCATAGAGGGTTTGAGTTAATTAATATTTGTATTTAATTCTTTTCCTCACCCCTTCCCTCCCTCCTTACCCTCCATTCCCTTTCTATAAATTTCTATGAATTGTCTCCCATCTCCCCTCCCCTCAACCCTCTCCTTCCACACAATTGCCTTTTCATAAATCTCCTTTCCCACACTCTTCCTTCCCGTCTTAATTCCTATCCCCCTCCACCTTCCATCTCCTCTCGCCATAGCCCACTTCTTTCCCCACCTGTACCCTCGCACTCGCTTCTCCATTCCCTCTGTAAATGTCCATGAATTGTCTCCCCGCAGCCTCCCCCTTCCCCTTCCTTCACTCATCCTACATTTTCTTTATATACATGTCTATAAATTGCATCCCCTCGCCCCTCCTCTATCGCTTTTCACCATTCCCTCTCTATAAACCTCCTTTCCTACCCCTCTTCCTATCGGTCTTAATTCCTATCGTCCCTCCCCCTCCTCTGCCCTGCGCCCACTTCTTCCACTTTCCCTACCCTCACTCCTGACCCTCCATTCCCTCTCTATGAATTATCTCTTTTCCTCTCATTCCTTCCCCTTCATTTCCTCTCTATAAATCACTCTACTTCCTCATAATTCATTCCACACCCTTCCTTCCTGTCCTAATTCCTGTCGCCCCTTCACCTTTGATCACCTCCCCCCTTAGCCCAACCCTTTCATTCCCCTTACACTCACACTTGAGCCTCCGTTCCCTTTATAAATCTCTATAAATTGTCTCCCCTCCGCCCTCCATCACTCCTTCTCCTCTATTCCCTTTCCATGAATCTTTATAAATTGTCCCCCGAGTCCCTTCCCTATCGCTTCTCTCCATTTCCTCTCTATAAATCTCCTTTCCCACCCCTCTTCCTTCGGGTCTTAATTACTATCACTCTCGACCTTAGCCCACCCCTCACACTCCCATCACCATCACTCCTGCCCCTCCATTCCTTCTCTAAAGTCTCCCCTCCCCTCGCTGCTTCCCCTCCTTTTCATCTCTGTAAATTTTTTTAAATTGTGTCCCCCCCCTTCTCTTTTCTCACCATTCCCTTTCTTTAAATCTCCTTTCCCACCTACTTGGGATCGTCCATATATTACGTGATGATTCTTAGGATGATCTTTGGACCCTGCCTCCCCCTTGTAACGCTACCGTTACAACAGATAATGACCCCTCCCCGATTATTAGGTAGCTTTCAATAATCTGATTTTTTCACTATAAATAAAACGTTTTTTATGTGTGCAAAAATTGCTGCCAATTTTTTACGTGTACAGTTTTCGATAACAAATAACATGAAATCATATTTTAGAAAAAATAATTTTTGACCAAGTTAGAATTTTTTGAAATATCAACAAGAACATTACATATTTTTTCATTTGGTTAATGGAACAGTAATTTCAAATTGAAAAAAATTTCTTCTACATACCTTTTTTTCGATTACAGAAACTTTACAACTTACAATGATGCTAATTTTGCATTTTTTAAAATTATTTTAAAGTGTCCTTGGAACTATGTTACAGAATTTTTTCACATTCAAAAAAATAGAGGTGTGTTTCTTCGGTTTAAGCAGAACTAATTTTATGAAAAATACTTTGAAGAAAATGGTAAATAAGTATCCCTTTAACTAAATACAAAAAACGTAATTTTTGTTGGTGTTTCAAAAAATTCTAGCTTGAACAAAAATCATTTTGTCTAACATATTATCTTGTATCATTATTTCTTATCTCAAACTGTATGAATAAAAAATTCACCATAATTTTTGAACCCATAGCAAATTTTTTTATTTTTCAAACTTTAAAAAAAGTTTTTAATTTTTGAGACTTTGAGAACTTTCAACACCTCTGTGGTGGCCAAAAGTGACGCCTAAAATTTTTTCCAAATCGCCGGTTATCCTGATATGGTATCTCAATTTTTAAACATACCTCAAAAACAGATTTCAAAAAATAAATTTTTTCACTCGTCCCTACTCTTTTATATCATTTTACGATTTGAAAAAAATCATTACATTCCAATAAATTGTACACAACATTTCTCGAACCCTCCCCCCTCCTTCATCATAACAGGATCATAACAGCTCCTCTTAGAGCCTCCCTCACCCTAAAAGTGTAACGTGATATATGAACGATACCCTTCCCTCCCGTCCTATTTCATGTCACCCCTACTCTACTCCTCATCTACCCTTAACACATCCCTCTTACTCCCCCTACAATTATTTCTACCCCTCCAATGCCTCTTTATCAATCTCCATAAATTGTCTCCCTCAGTCTACACCTCTTCCTCACTCCTTTTCCTCTATTTCCCCTCTATAAATCTCTTTAAATTGCTCCTCTCGCCCCTCCTCACCCTTCTCCACTCTATTTTCTCACCATATCTTTCTATAAATCTTCTTTACAACCCCTTCTCTCCCGTCTAAACTGCTATCTCCCCTCCCTCTTCTAAATCACTCCCTATAGCCCTCCCCTTTCACTCCATTTGCACCATTCACTCTCTATAAATCTCTATAAATTATGTCCCCTCACTCCTCCCCTATCGCTTCACTCTGTTCCCTCACCAAAAATCTCCTTTCCTACCCCTCTTCCCTCCCGTGCTTATTCCTTGCACCATAATCCCTCCCACATCCGTCTTGTCGCCCCACAGTTTACCCCTTTCCCACCCCCTCTCTATCTAATCACCTTTCTCCTCATTCTTCCTTTCTCCTCCCAACATTCCATCCACATTTTCCACATTTTCATCTCACCCATTTTCCTTCCTGTCACATTTTCCACTAACCCGCTAACTTCCTTTCCCCTAACGATTTTGAAATTCTTTAAACCGGTCAACAAATTTTTTTCACTACAACAAAATAATGACACGTTTCTTTGACTTAAATTGAATGAATTCCGCCATAATATTGATGCTCATAGGAAGACATTTGAAATTTTTTTAACTTCTTTCAGATACCAAACGACAACTTCTCTTGCTCGGCTCAAATGATTCGATTACTTTCACCACTTTTACTTTAAAAGTATCTTTTTAACATTATCTACCGCAAGAAGAATCCATTTTGACCAACTAAGTTTGCCTTTTTACAGTCGTACCCGACTTGAAATGGAATCACTCAATCAAGAAAAACAGATACAAAATTTGCCAATAAACATAAAAGAAGACACTTTTATTTCCAAAACCAAGTTCTAGTAGTTCCATCCTCGCCTCGTAGGATCTATCCTCGTGACATGACACTTATGAAGCAAGTCCCTATCATCGACGAGGCGCAGGCGTGCCACCATTACCCCACCAGTCTTCAGTGGTGTATTCCTCTCTCGTGGTAGGGTAAAATTTCCCTCCCCCTTATCGCCCAACCGCTCCCCATATTTCTGCCACCGCCATCTCTCTCTCCCTCTGACTATCTCTCTTAATCCACCCACGCCGCCGACGACACAGTCCAGCTCCGCACCCACCGACCTCCCTGGTCCCGGCAACAGCTAAACCAGAAGCCGCGGTCTCCCGGTCATAGTTTCACCCGATCCGCTAATCAAATCGCACCTAACTTTATATTCGCCCTGCCAAATTCGTTCCGCGTCGTCGCCAAAATTGTGGACCACTTCCTCGAACCGGAAGTCCTAAATTTTGGCCCGCGAAAAAAAGAAAGAAACAAAAAAAAGACGAGCATCTTTCCGACGGATAGAGGATGGGATACCAATGCTGGATCGTACCCCCTTTACTCGTTCCGCCGATAAAACCAAGTCCAGTGCCGGTCGCGAAGTTCCACGGAATTCGGCGTTTCTTATATTAGCCGGCGTGCTTTCGAAGCGGCAGCGTAGATCCGCAAAAGGAGAGAATAACTAAGTCGGGCCCTCAGCTATCGAAAGGTCCCCTTTTTCTGCCATCGACAGCCGAGCTACGATTTACATCGAGTCCGGTGCCCGATTTACATTGACACGCGTGTAAAAACACTTTCCCCCTGTTCTCTACCGTTCGTCGCAACAGAAGAGAGGAAAGATCCATCTAGAGGATCGATGATCTTCCAAGGACCACTCCATGGATCACTCGCCAAATTGACTCTCTTCGGGTTCATCAGAGTTTCGGATTTCCTCTCTCAATTTTTTTGTTCGTTCGATCTAAAGGAATACTATTTTTCGGGAAGAAAATAGTAGGAGAAGTGTGGGGTATGCAAGGATATTCGTACAGAGGTGTGCAGGATTTTTATCTGAGGGTGAGGAAGTGTGTGGAAGAAATTTGTGTTGAAAGGAATAGGATAGTAGGAAAAATCTAGGAGAATAAAGAAAGGGGACAAAATAATAAGGAAGATTAAAAAAGATGTCAGTTGAAAGTGATGAGTTTGAGAACAAAGATAGAAAGAGTTTAGTGGATACAATTTCAAGAAGATAAGTATCAGTCATTCAAAATCCTTAAATTGAATACATCATCTCTAAGAACGAAGAAAATCAAAGTATAGATTCAACTGCCCTTAATAAAAGGAGAAAACAAATTGAAATTAAACTTGGAATTTTGGGGATCCTTCTGAGTGAAGAATGACACTGAGTAGGATATTGCACTGTAATTAATATAAATTCCTTCAAGGTTGTAAACAAACCTGCAAATCAAAGTTCTCTATAGAAAAGGAACAAATTTTCTGAAGGTTAAATAGAAGAAAGATAGTCAAAGAAAGAGAAGATAGACACTTCTAAATATTGTAGATGGTTCTTAATCAAAATTGTTAAAAATACAAATAGTCTGAAAGATACAATCATTTTAAGTAGAACTTTTGTACGGAATACTATCTAAAGAAGTCGGTAAGATTATCATTGAGAAGAAACACTGTTTTTATAGATGATACTGAGGATGATTCCAAGAGGAAGACATTTATTAACAACTAGTGCAAAAATACGAATATAAAAAGTTCATTTACTAGAAAGAATAGATTTGGTTTAAGACCAAGAGATTACATACAGAAGCAGATTCACATATCTGCTAATACTATTCTAATAATCAAAACACAAGTTGCGTGGATTCTGAACAAGAGATAGGAAGCATTAAAATAACTTCAAGCTTCAGAATCTTTTAAAGATGTCTAACAAAGTCCAGACAAGGAACAATTAATAATTTTGTAAAGGAAAGATATAAAGATTTCCGGCGCTCCAGATTTCGCAAGGAGATTGACGGTCAATCGGCAGCATAAGCAAGGTTATGGTCGAGATAAACCGGGACCAGTAAGTCGGGCTGATAAGGCTGGGGCCGTCGCTTGAAGAAAACGAGTCGATGAGTGCGCGGTTGCCTTCAGGCCCGTTCGGATGCCACCGAGAGGCTCCTTTCTATTCAGTTTTCATCTCCGAAGAAGTCCCTTTCCTTCTATAAAAAGAGATTTTCAAATTCATCAATAATTATTCTCTTTGAGTGCAGTTTCTTCGTTAAAAGTCGAATTAATTCATACAAAGTGTTTGGAACAATAGCAAGAACGTGGTTTTGAGTTTCTGATCTCAACTGGAATTTATGATAGTGATGGGAAGAATCGAAGTAATTTAAAATTAAGATCTAGTCATGAATTAAATTCTCAGCAAATAAACACGAAGAAACAATCTTTCATCTAAAAGATTATGTAGTCAAATATTCAGAAGATGCAAAAGAAAAAGTTGATCAAAAAGGCGCATCCCGAAGATTATCCTTGTTGGGCCAACCCCGTCGGTCGATGACATGCAGAAATCATTAGCCCATCAGAAAAAAATTAGACATACTTTCACTCATTAGGTCCTAAATAAATATAAAGCTGTTTAATTTTAATATGTCATCGTATGAAGTGCTTTTTCAGCTAGTGTGATTTCAGGAAGTATAGTCCAGTTTGAACGATTAATAGGAAAATGATGGTCCGACTCAAGAGGTTTGCATTTCAAAATATCATCTCGAAGAAGAGTTAGAGATTGGGATTTCCCAGTGAACTGAGTCTGGGTTTTTGGAGAAAAGTGTGAGAAGTGGGTGATTTTTGAAGGGGAAGAACGATTTTAGACTGGAGCTGTACTTGCCGTACGCACCACTGCCGGGGGGTGGAGGAATCCTCCCGGCGGTGACTTCCGGTGTGGCAATCGGGGGTGGAAGTTGTCGTCCGGTGTTGCTTGGAGGTGTGGATCTTTCAATGTCGGCGGCAGTACAATCGGCCCCGAATGGGCCACCACCTCATAATTCTTTACAACCTCCGGGTGGTCTGCCACCCCTGCCAACTTTAGGGACTGGCCCGGTGATGATGTCCAGACCTCTTCCGGGTGCAATGCCTCCTTTGGGTCCAGCTCTACCTCCGACGCATCACGATGCCGCTGATCTCGCCGACGCTTCACCAAACCCTGATGTCCTTCTTGCTCTTCTTGCGAGGAATAAGAATCTGGAAGGTAGGGGTTTTCATGATTATTTGTGCACGGAATTTTTTGGGTAAAGGAACAAAACAAATGGTGGGGGAAGGAAATCAGGGAATTAGTATAATCGGCCAAAAATCGAATTTGGAAAAATTTTCAGAGACCATTACAGGAAAAAGAAAGTGTAATTTAAACCCAGATGGCAGAGTAATCATTACCTGCCACAAAACTTACCTTCACATAGTAAGATTTACCCACCACGTTGAGTATGGTTACCACGTCAACTTTGTTGTATCTTCTTTTGTTTCGATGTGAAAAAATTCAACTTTACTCAGTTGAAAATGAGCCGCAACAAAAATTCCCTTCCGTTTTTTCTATGATGCATTTATTATTGCCTCAAAGAAATGTCATCCTAAACATATGACAAAATCGGAAACTTCTTGATTTCTTTGTTGTGACTGAAATTTCAGCGCTTCCACAAATTAAAATGGTTTTAAATTTCACATAACTTCTAATTTGTTTTTAATTTAGACTTTTCAAACTAAATTTCAAACTGAAACTAGTCTCTAACCTTTCAAAAATGAAATCTTCCGAATCAGTAAAGCAGCATCAAAATAAATATGAAATCTCTATAATAAACATGAATAACCCTTGTTGTACGGTGGTATGATAGAAAGAGAAAATCACTGAAGCCTCTATCTTCTTTCAAATTGGAATTTTTATAAGACGTTTTTGTTTTTTTGAGAAAACCGTTTTGAAATATAAAATGCGGAGGCCTGTTGGAAAAATTCAATACAGAGATCAGTTTCTTCTGAAAAATTTGTTTACCGTAATGCGTGCTTGATAAGTATTTCCCAATGATAAATTGTATGCGTAAAAAATATTATCACGTCCCAGACATGCCTTTGATTCGTTTCTCACTGGCTATAATCGTTTCCCCATTAATTAATACTCATTAATTCTTAAAATTAGCAAAGTTTAGACGCATAATATTGCATAATGAAAGTTCTTTCTCTTCTTTCATCTCTTCTGCTTGTACATGATGATAAGATAGAAAAAAAATTAGAAATACACTCATAAAGTCTCGATTGTTCTAAAAGACGAAAGGCAAAAACGTCCTCACTATCGTCTCGAGATGATGCATAATTACAATACTTATGTTTTGTCGAGTTTTAAATACGACGTTTATCTTATCAGTGGCCCTGTGATTTTTAAAAACTGTCTCATTGAGACAAGGTTTCATCTTCTCACTACAACTTTTTACGAAAGTGTGACTTACCATTTTTTTTATTTATTGTCGGAAGCGGAAAACAATTTATATTTAATTCTTTTTATCCAATTGTCTGATTTTATGTCAATGGAATTTAACCGAGAAGTAGTGAAAATTTCATTATAATTACAATTATTTTTCACTGATTCTTCAAAAAAAGACGACTGTTTTCATCATCCGTCTCTTGAGTAACTTTCTCTACTTATATATAAAATACACAATTTTATACTTATACTGTCATACTGTTATACTGTTATACTGTATTATATAAAATATTTCCATTGAATCATTATAATCTGTTTGCTCACAAGAATTCAGTCGCAAATAAGTCACAACATAAGATTTGTTTTATAATTTTATATCTTCATAAACAGAGGTTTAATTTCTTTACACGTGTAAAGGCAACTCTTTCAGATAAGCTTACTGGATTAAGAAAATCGATAAGATTATAGATAAATATCCATACGCGAAATGGCACAGTAGCCCTGTTAAAGACTTCCTCTAGGTTCAGAATCTTGACCTAATTTTCAAAACAAATACTAGTGAAAAATATGAAATTTTCAAGCATTTTCTTTTTTAAATGAAACAATCCTTGATCTTTGAATTTCAGTCTTGCTTTCTGAAAGCTTTATTGCGCAAGATCGTTCTTAGTCTTTAGTTTTCGAATTTCTTAATTTTATTTTCACTTATTAAAAGGAATTGAAATTCGTTAATTGAACGTCTCTAGGAATTAAAAATTCTACAAGAGAATGAAGCGTTTAAGTACAATGATTTAAACATTTAATTTTTTAAAGTGTACTTCAAAAGTATAAAGTACGAAGTTGAACTTTGAAGCTTTTAAGATTTTTTAAGATTTAAAATTGAAATATTTATAAGCTGGAATCGTCGCAAATTCAACAATTTCAGATTGTAATTACGGAAATTGTACAATCTCGAAATGAAAGCATTTAAAAATTGATCAAAAGCTTTAACTATTTGACTGGCGCATGAAAATTGTATTTCAATTTTAATGCTGGAGAATAAAAACAATATAAAATTGTTCAAACAATTTTTAATGTACAAACTTAAATATAGGGCTGTTATAATTGACATGTCATAAATTGAAATCGTTTACACTTGAAAAATTTGAAAATTTATTTTGCAAAATTGAAATAGGTTTCTACTTTAATTCAAATAATTGGTACCCTGAAACGATACACTATTCTGAATTGAAATCGTTGAAAATTGAAAACGTCTAAACTGAATTTTCAAAGTTGTAGGATTTCATATAAAAACATTAAATTGAATGTATTTTTAAAGGTCTAATTTGCTAAAAATTTCTAACATTTCTTGCTTTTCAAGTTACAAATACTTCAGTGAAGCATTGTAAACTGGACAATTCTAAAATCCAACTATTTGAAATCAAAGAGTCCAAATTTGAATAATCTGAATTGAAAGAGTTCAGAATTCATAATTAACACTTTGAGTCCTCAAACTGTTCAAAGTTGTACAATTTAAGTTCGGAAATGTTTCCGGACTGATCGATATCCGTCAAAAACTGAACAGTTTCGAATTTGAAATCATGAAAAGTGTCCACTTGGATGCATGTAATTGTTTAAGGCTTTTCGTCCGATCACCGAAGTTAAGCAGCGCATGGTTCGGTTATACTTGGATGGGCGCCGTCGTACTGAATGGGTGTTTATTTCTCAGACTTTAAGCTGCATTCTCTCTTGAGCTAATACATATGCCAATAAATCATGTAATGTATGTTTAATGGTCTGGAAGTTGTCGATATTTAAATTTTCCATAATTTTCTGGATCTTCCTAGGCGTGAAAGAAAAAAGACAATAACATCTCACATAGACTTTTTTGTGGAAATTTCAATACAGTTATATTTAAACTTAGAGAAAGATCACCTTTTTTCCTTTTTTTATTCAAGAGAAT
>JAUMHM010000087.1:3645878-3665299 GCA_032362435.1 Melikaiella ostensackeni
TTTTTGTTTGTGGCGTCATCTCTGTGTCTGGCCGAAGACTTTTCAGCCCATGTAGTATAAAATAAAATTATTTATCAAAAAACCTTACTTTTTATTACCTTTTTGGCAAAAATTTTTCACGAGGTTACGTCGATGGATGTTACGACAATGGAAGAAAAAACACATAAAGTCTTGGTAAAGTTCAAAAATTGTAACAATCCCAAAATCCTCTGTCGAATTTTTTTACACCACTCTAATTTATATTTTTATCCATCATTCATTTAGTTTTATTCCGAAATATGAAAGTTATTATCATTTACGTCAATAGATTCTGATTAAAATACGCAACGTTTTCTTGGACTTTTCTAAATTTGCGATGAATGTTCCCAATTTTTATTCTTGAAACATGGCGAGTGAGTAGTGAGAGATTTTTTCTTCAATTTGACACCAACATCGAACCCAAAAAGTTATGCCTAGTAGTCGAATGATAGCCGTTCAGTACATATTGTTTTCTATATTATTTTTTTGTTCTCACTCCCTAGTTTTGTTTGTATGCCCAAAAAATTGATCTCCAAATCTGAGCGGATTCGGGCAATATTAACCCGTAGAATAAGAATCGCTCATAATTTTTAATATTTTAAAATTTTAGGACCCTCTTATAGTGCCACAAAACAATCCCTCATAAGTAAGGTTACTGATCACATTAAAAAGTATTTATAGCAAAAATAATTATGAATTGGTAAGCTTTTTAGACTCCTTTGATGGAAGCTTTTCTTTTCGTCCGATTTCCTCGGGCGTAGCTCAAATTGAAGCTCTTGCCATGTAGAATTGCAATAAGCAATAAAAATAGCTATATTATATTCTCCTTTTTTATATATCAGTGGTTGAATGATAAGAAAAATGAGGAATTCTGGTTTTTGAGACCCCTAGGCCGGAAACTTTTGGTTTATTCCGAATTCCTTCGGACATGGCTCAAATTAAAGCTCCTGGCATATACCATAGAATTACGATATGAAATTAAAATTGCTATGTTATATTCCCCTTTTTACATCAGTTTTTAAAAAATAAGCAAAATAATAAAAATGCGGAAATTTGGTTTTTGAGATCCCTATGCTGTCAGCTTTTCTTTTAGACCGATTTCCCTCGGGCATGGCTCAAACTGAAGCTTTTGTCATGTACAAATACACTATGATGAAGAATAAAATTTGCTATGTCATATTCTCCTTTTTCACATCAGAGGTTGAAAATAAGAAAAATAAGAAAAATGAGGAAATTTGGTTTCTCAGACCCCCATGCTGGAACATTTTTATCCTGTAGCCTATGATACCCTTCCTTGACGGCGCTTGCCTATCTCTTTGGCTTGGTCTTGAAACTCATTTATAATGCTTTAAACACCTAATTTTTTCGAAATTTTTCAATAAATTGGGACTTGTTCAAGTATTCACTTTTTTCTCACTTTCAATTATTTAACCAATTTTTGTAGTTTCGAAACTATTTGAAGTGTTCAAATTACCTGAACATTGTTTATAATAATATATTACAATTCACGAATTCCAAAGGTATGTGTACAATAAATAACTCAATAGTTTTTGATCTTTAAAATAGGAAAAGACATTTGTTTTTAATATTTATATTGCTTACTGTAGTTTTAGTAGAATTTTTATCACGAATGAGCGCCGAATACAAATTACTCCATCGACAATGTTTTTTTTCTTGGCGCCTGGAAATTCACGATAGTCTATTACGATTTACACATTCTTAGAAAAAAAAAATTCAGACAATTTTCAATTGTTGAAACAATAAACAGTTCATTTAAAAACTAAGGGGAACATCAGTGAGCAGGTAGTATACAAGAATATATAAATTGGTTGAAAAATTGCTTTAAAAAATACTTTTTTCCTGTTTTTCTTCAATAAGCTATGTATTTAAACATATAGGTTTTGTTCATACAGCTTAGAAATTATTAAAACAAATGATAACATTGTTTACATTTATTATAATACTCGTAGAATCTATAATATATGCCCATTTTGTGATTTCTACAAGAAATCAATTGTTTAAAAAAATCGATTATTTAAACTATTAATATTAGTTAAAAATTGAGTGTCAAGAAAAAACTTATCCATTCATGATTATTCTTGCAAAAAAGATTTTTTTAATGTGATAATTAACCCTGATATAATATTTAAAGCGTGCTCTAAAACAGTGCATGCATATGCGCCACTTGCCATAAAGGTCATTTTCTCATTTCCACAATTCACATTATGTTCTGTAAAAACACGATGTATGATAAAAGTATCATGTTTAATGAAAGCATTATGTTGATAAAAACATTATGCTTTGTGTAAACATGATGTTTGATGACAACATTATGTTTTGTAAAAGCATAATGTTTGATGAAAACAGTTTTTGTGAAAACATGATGTTTGATGCAAACATTAGATATGTTCACAGAAAAAACAAAAGATAAAAAATGACTCAGGTAAAAATGCTGGGGTTAATTTCGGCATGCAAAAAAATGAAGATCGCTAAGGGTAAAATGAAAAATTAGCGATCTTTCATTTTACCTTTTCCGATCTTCATTTTTTCTGCATGCCAAAATTACCCACAGCATTTTTACATAAATCACTTTACACATTTTTTTTATTTTTCACGAAAAAACTTTTTAGTGCAAACAGTTAAATACTGCAAAATAAAATTAATAAAACTAAACTATATTGGAAGAAAGTGATTTTTGTTTTTGAAACAGCCAACTATATCAACTATTCATGCATTTTCATTTCTTTGAATTAGTTATGTGACATCGTGAGATTCAAATGTCATTCAAACTCGAAACGTCATGTTCAATTTTTGGTTAATAAGAAATAGGGAGAAATTATATAAGTTCGAATCCTAGTTTTAAAAAAATTTAAAAACAAGTTCTGCTATTGATATCACTTATTTTTATTTCGATTAGGCCTTTATAGTCTTTATAATTGTAACGTAAACTGTGAAATTAGTTATAAATTTCAAACGTCTGTCAAAATTATTCCTGTTTAATTAGTGTTATATTTTAATTCATTTTTAATTCAGCTATACAATGTCTGTGTTCTAACGATTCATAAATGTGATTAATTAATAATAATACTCAAAATAAATTGTACTGAAACTCTCTGATTTAAAGATTTTACCAATGTATTTAGTTTGTTTCCAACGATATTTGTGGCTAGATCAAGGATAAATATCGTTGGTTCAACTATACATTTTCTCCGTAAGAGAAAACTTGATATTTGATGAGAACATTATGTTTTGTGAAAACATGATATTTGATGAAACCATTATCTTTGGGAAAACATGATGTTTGGTGAAAACACGATGTTTTGTGAAAACACGATGTTATATGTAAAAACGATGTTTTTTAAAACACGATGCTTTGTGAACACGCGATTTTTTCTGAAAACACAATTTTTTCCCATGATCTTTGGGGCACGAGTTAATATTAACCGATTTCGCACAAATTTAGAGATCTCTTTCTTAGGCCTCCGAACAAAACTAGGCGGTGAGAACGAAAAGATTCAAACTTATTTTTCACAATAATATATATAAAGGGCCACCCTAGTGGACATGCTTCAAAAGCACTTTTTGGACACTTAATGTTATTTTATTGTGATTTGCTATAATAAAATCAATTTTTTTACGATGGATTATGTTATGAGACACTAAAAGAAAGATTCGTGCCGATTTCTTTACAATACCATCAATAGTTTCGATAATTTATCCATTGGACGCGAAAGTACCATGTCTTTAGAGAAATACCCATATATGCAGGCATGTATGAGTGTCTAACTACTAAGATCTGTGAACCTAGGTTGAGATCTGAGTCTTATTTCCGGCATTCTCGTCGTAGTGCTCACCTGCCCTCTAAGTAATTCATCCCCTCAATCTCGGTGAGTGGAGCAAGGTCGTACGAGAACTTTAATTATGCACGCGAGAGGATATTGAAGAGGCGCGACTCCTAACCAAGTTATTAACAACTGCACGCTCTCATAATCTGATTAACCTTCGCGGATGACAAGCTGTGATTCAAAGTAACAAATATTTAGCTCTATTATGCTCTATCACTATCACTCTCTATTTCTGTTTCTATCTATTTAGCATTATCAGCTCTATCACTTTCGATTATTCTTATCCTGCTAGAGGCCACTGACTTATAGATGCAGGAACATAAAAGATTCCTTGCCTTGAGACGAATCGATTGGCCTACAATATTATCAAATTTTATTGAAGAGGAAGAAAGCTATGGTCATTTATAATATTTGAAAAAATTTCGTCCACTGGAAAACTTTTTTATTAATATAATTCAGAGTTGATGTAAAAACAGAAACGAATCCTTGATTCTAGGCGAATCGATTGGCCTATAATATTAATACACTTTATTGAAGAAGAAGGAAATTATGGTCATTTATAATACGAGTAGTTGAAAAATTTGTGTTCTAAAGTGAAAATGTTTTCATCAACATAATTCCAAGTTGATGCAAGAACAGAAAATACTTTTTGATTCAAGACGAAGTGATTGACCTATATTTTCAAATAGTTATACATATAATATAACAAAAAGTATATAATAATTTTGGAAAGATGCATAAATACATTTTTAAATTTTCCAAAACAAATGATAAATTTTTAAATAAAATAATTCTGAGAGATGTTCTGGTATTCTACTGTTAGAGCTTGTGACAGTATACTGACAGTTACAAGTTTTTGTATATCTGAAAATAATAATCTATCTGATACCTATTTACTTATAAAATATGAACTGTCTACCGTTACGGAATTTTCTGAACGACTAACTCACTTCCAAATCGATCAGGGCTAGTGTTACGGGAAATTCCGTAAAACCGAATAATAATAATAATAATAATAATGAAGAACAACAATGATGATGAACATTTATTTCAAAATATTTCTAGTTATAGTAATATATGGTAATATAATAATGCTTCCTTTATGAGAAAGCAAATGCATTTACTAACAGGAAGCAAAGTGCCCACAGCTAGTTTAATTACATTATTTTCATATTATTATTATTGCAAGCCCCCTTTACAAGAAAAATTATTTTGCTTCTTTCAAGTATATCATAATAAAAGTTTGTTTTCTAGAAACTTTTTTAAAAATATTCATTTTATTTTATGCTTTTCAATCCTTCGCAAAAGTTTCTTTCACAAATGTTTCCCAATTTAGTTAAGTCTGATTTCTCTGTTCGAAATACTTCTAGAAAGGGGTTGGGGAGGGGGGGTCAAACTCAAATTTGAATGCTGCTCTCCAATACCTTTTCATAGATACTCAAATTGTTGGGGTTTTAACAGTAAGATAATTCGGAGAGGAGTTTATGATGAAAGGGGAGGGAGAGGTCAACTCAAATTTGATAGAATATTGTATGTTGTCATCGGTCATACGTAAGTATGCAATGTTTTATGTCGATTGGATATATGGATTTGTGGAAGTGTATCAAAATTTGAATACAAGATTTTACTCTCACACACATACATACTTACCCACGCACCCAAATAGCAAGTTAAATAAAAGTTTATAAAAATAAGTTTATAGGATTAATCCGAGACAAATCGACCTATCCAAATAACAAGGTTCTATCTCGAAGATGCATAGTGCAAGCATCTATCTCAGAAGTACGAATAACAAGGTTTCATCCCAATGACAAAATCTCTGGGCTTGCAACTTGCCATGTAAATTGTACGGTGGATCAGCGCCCTCTCTGATATAGCGCCTTTCTATTTGCACGCTCTCGGATAGAACCTTGTCATTTGGACACGTCAAAAGATTGCAAAATAACGCAATGTTAATTGCATCGAATTTTGAAGGTAAAATATAATTGTTCTTTAGAAAAAATTGTTTGAATTGAAATTGTTCATTCAACAAAAAGATAGATATTCCAGTAATCGTGAAAATTGGTTATAATTTCAATATATTATTTTGAAAATATATTAAAAGTAACATTTAATGATGAAACTCATGTATTTTTAGAGTTTTATAGTATTAAATGGAATTTCAATTAATTCAAATTAGATGAATAGCAAGAAGATTGGGGTTACGATTACTGAGACGTTTACCATACAGGTATATAGATTTTTGTGTTTTAGTTTCAATTTTAGGTGAAAGCTGCCACTGTTATCCAATCCTAATGAATACCATAATAGCTGATTTTATTCCTTAAAAATTTCTCTACATTCTTGTTGGTTGGGTTGTATCAGAAGAAATTCTATTTTTAAATCATACAGTTATCAATTTCGTAAACAAATTGCATCTTTTACCTAAAATTAAAGCAAAAGCACAAAAATCCATATAACTTTTGTTGAATAAACAAATGCAAACAAAACTTTTTCTACAATACGATTAGACTTCTCCTTCAAAATTTTTAGCAATTGGCATTGGTTCTATTTACGTTTATTTTATAAATCATTTTTAAAATTTCTAAGTTTTGAAGTGGACTGTGTGGGCCGAAAATACAAAATTTTTCAAAATCGAAAAATGACGAGGGCTAAAAAGTTGCTACGTGTAATTACAAATAGAAAACTCTAATGAGTACGAAAATTATGGTAATTATTTTGAATGCACAGTTTTTGGTATTAAATGCTAATAAAAAATAAAAATGAAAAAAATATAACTTTTGTTTAATTTATAATTTTTTGAAAATGAGCGAATATGACATTTTTTTTAATTCGTTTAATTTTTGTTAAAATTTAAAAAAAATGCAGTATTATGTATGACATGCCCTTCGTTTGTACTGGAGAAGCTATCTATAATTTCCTTAGAACTCAAAAAAGTTTCATCCTTGACATTACAGCTGCTGAAGAAAGTCATAAACCACCAAATTTACAAATAAAAAAAAATTTAACGTCTAAAAAATTTTTTTTCGAGATCTAAGGAAATTATGCCTTAATTGTCTAATGCAACTAAATATATTTGATACACAAAACTAAAAAAAAAATAATAAAAAATAATTGAATCTTAAAAAATATCATTTTTGCTCATTTTCAAAAAGTTGTCACTTGAACAAAAGTTATATTTTTTAATTTTTATTTTAAAGCAGCTTTTAATACCAAAAACTGCACATACAAAAATTTACTATGATTTTCGTACCCATAAGGAAATATTTTTAAATCTCAAAATAAAAAATTTTGAAATTATTGCGACACCATAAGACTATTTTTGATTTCAAAAAGTCATTCGAGGTTTTCTGTATGTAATAACACAAGCAAACTTTTCAGCACTAGCCATTTTCGATTTTCAAAAATTTTGTATTTTCGGCCCACCCTAATGTACGTAGTGAACATCCTTAATGTTTGCGCTAAAATTGCGTATTTAAAGAAAATGAAATATGTAAGGCATTGTCTTATCGATCTTTTTATATGAATATGAAAATATCATCTCTAATAGTGGTCCCTTTTTCGAAAAAAATATCCCCTAGTCTTAATTACTTATGACACAATATAAGTACGATTTGAAATGTTAATCCATAAAAATTCTATAAAATCCGCTACTGCAAACGATAATGTCATAAAAAATTGAATTTGAAATAGTTTTAAATTAAAAAACATTGAGTTGAAGCTTTTACAATCAAATACTTTCGAAATTCAAACTAAAGGCATACTCTAATGGAAACAATTTTGAATTGGGAGTGCTAAGAGCGAACAATTGTAAATTAAAAGCTTCAACAATTGAAAAATGTTTGAAACGTACAGAATATCTAATTCAAAAAATTGTACAATTATATGGTTAATGAAGTTTTTGGTTGCCCAACAATAATTGTTGGTCAGTAAAATTCCATTTCAATCAAATTTTTGGTTGATTAACCCAAATATAAATTATTTAGTGGATTCTAATTCTACTGAAAAATTTGATCAAAACGACAAAATATTTGTTAAACTTAACAAATAGGATCTACCAAAAACTGTGGTTGACTGAAGCTTTTTTTAAAGATCAACTAAACCATATCCGTAATTAAGAAACGAAAGAATGTTAAGGCTGCTGGTATGGATGGTATCACCCCTGAAATGCTCAAGAGCGGTTGCGGATATTTATTTGTGTGGTTGAGCGGATTTATGAATATGTGTGCTGAGAACTGTGAAGTTCTAAATGATTGTAGAAAAGCGATCCACTCTACAAGAGGACGGGTTAATAAAGGTGACTAATAATTATGGAGCGATTAACCTACTAAGTATCGCGGGCAAAATATTTCCGGAATACTTTTTGGTAAGGTCATAGGGATAACTAAAGAAAGGATCTGGAAAGTCGAATGTGGATTTATGATAGGGAGATCATGTGCGGATCAGACATTTAGATTGAGACAGATCATAGAAAAAAGTTTGAGAGTAAATAAAAAAGGTTCGTGTGCACTTGTTGATATGAAGAAAGCTTTTGATGAGATGGATAGAACTAGACTTTGAGAAGTCCTGAAAGAGTATGGAGTGAATGGTTGGCTACTAAAAGCAATAAAAGCAATATGTAATGGTAGTAAAGCGAGTGTAAGAGTAAATAGACAACCGAGCGACTGGTTTGATGTTCAGCAGGGCGTTAGGCAAAAATTAAATTATTTATGTCCTCCTGGATGTTCATTATATACATGGCCAAATGTTCAAGAACGGCTCTCTTAGACGAAGAAGGTGTTGATCTCGGGACAGTCGAAGTGCGTGGACTGGCGTCTGCAGATGATAAGATTGTTACGGCAGAATCAGTCGATGATTTGCAGAGAATGATGACCAGGCTAGGTAAAAGCATGATGAGTATGGGACTCAAGATTTACATGAACAAAACAAAAATTATTTTCTTTGAGAGAAGGCATGAGAAAACAGTATGCAACATTGCCTTAAACGGAGAGAAGATAGAACAAGATGATGATTTCGTGTTTCATTTACTGCTGACGGAAAGATGGATACAGAGATATCCAGACGTATAAACTAGGGTGGAAAGATTACCGGCAGTGGACGAGCTATTACTGGAAGTAAAAATGTAACAAATAAAGCTGAAACTGCAATATATAATTCTGTGCTTGCACCCACTGTGCTGTATGGTAGAGAGAAGTGGACGTATCAAGAAGAGGATAGGAGTAAAGTGAACGCGGTAGGCATGCAATTCTGCCCAATATGTGCTTTAAAGTGCTAATAGACAAAGTCAGTAATGAGTGGGTTCTAAAGGAATGTGGTGTTAAAGAAACATTTATTGACAAGAGCGGAAGAATTTTTCTAAGATGATTTGGTCATGTTGAGAGAATGAGTGAAGGACGTTTAACGAAGCAAGTGCATTCAGGAAAGGTGAATGGTAGCGTACCCAGAGGCAGGCCGAAGAAAGAATGGTTGGAATGTGTGAATAAGACTCTGAAACGAAGAGATATAAAGAGTCGTAAAAACACAAGAGCTTGCATGAAAATATGTATGGATGTAAAGGAAGCAAAAAATGTACGCAAGGATAGGGATGTATGAATCACAATTGTTTATAAGGAGATGAGTAACGCCTGAAACGAAAGATTTTGGATACTCATGGGTCCATGTGAAAAGCTTTGCGTAGTAGATGTGTTTGGGGTAAAGAGTATGGATGTTCCTATGGGCTTATCAGTCATTTTGAGAGCTTATGTGTGAATCGTGATGCTTGATGTCTCTGTGAAGCTCTTCACCTGAGGTGACTGCTAGAGTAATTGATCAGCAATCCATGTCGGAGCGGTTTTGTGGAAAGAGTGTGTCGATCGAATGGGCAACACGCGAATCCTTGATTGATCTAAAAGCTATCCGTTCTTCTACACACTACTTACTTACCCTTGCCATATAAATTCCTTGATCCCGGTAGTGTAACGAGGCCAAAACCGAATGAGTTACGCTTACCCCGAAAGGGATTTTGTTTAATGGTATATTATTGAAAAAAAATTTCTCCCTCATAATCTGTAGATAAATAATCCCACTATACCCTTTGTTCCTAGGATAATAATTGCAATCCAAGTGAAAAATTCAATAGAAAAATGTTAATTTAAGTTTTCTAGTTTTCCGAGAAAGGAAAATTTTTAAAGGGCCTGAAAGAAGAGTTATCTGCTTTTTTTGCTTTGTCTTAGCACTATGAATGTACACGTTTCTTGTCTTACAAGTTAGGAAACAGTTCAAGTCGTAAGTTTCCTTCACGCATCATACAGATCCGATCGAGGTTGGGTTTACGTTTAAGCACATCCGCTATCGCACGCGAAGCAATATCGTATTGATTGCCGGGCGGCCGGGCCTCCGAACACATTACATGATTAAACCGCACCAACAGCAGAGAAACCGTACGGCCTTGTAGCACTTACCTTATTAAAATATCCACCCCCACCCACTTTTATCCCCTTACAAACATCCAGCCCTTTTACAACAAGACCTTCTTTTCGAAAATGTCTTTTTCCGCTCGATGTTGACATGTCACTTCAATCAAGCATGTCACACTTATACAGAGTCATACAAATTAATAGACATTTAATTCATCGAAAGCCAAAAACATCCCTCATTCATAAAAATATCAATTTGAAGAGAAATCCACTTGAGGGAAGAAACATCACTTTGAGAACAAAATTTCTGAAAGGTATCATTGAGTCGCTATTAATGATCCTAATAATAATATTATTAGGAATTTTCGATGAATATTAATTATTATTATAGCTGTTATTATTGTATCATTATTTTAAAAATTCAATTTTTTAATATTTATAAAGGCAATCATTTTCGAATGAATAATCGGTGGGGGATTGTATTGACCCTCAATAATAAATTTCTTTGAGAAAGTTGATGTTCGTTGTTAGCTTTAGGGCCAGCTACAATTGAATATAATCAAATTGTTTCAATTTGATCCCTACAAGAAATTATGTGACTTTTTTAAGATTTAATAAAATCCACTGATGAAAGCCACCATTTTGTGCCGAAATTGCTATCTAATTGCATTCAATTTCACCTGACCCTAAAGCCAACATGAACATCAACATTGTCAAAGAAATTTTCGAATTAATTCTCAATCCTGGAATCGAAGTTGATTCTCGGATGTGAAATACTTCTTACGAGGATTCCAAGAATGTCCATTATTCTACCTGAAAGTATAAAATTCCTGGATTTCGCGAAAAAATTAGAGACAGATCTGCCAGATGATATGCTGAAGAATGCTTCGATCATTTTAATATATATGGAGAATGAGTAAACCAATTGAATCGAAGGATTTCTTCAGTATAATGTATTGAAATTCTGAGTATGAAACTTCTCTCTTTAGAATTAAATTCATCCTGCTTTGAGAATTTTAAGAAAGTTGTTGGCGCGGTATAATCAAACAAGAAATGAGAGAATAAATCTTAATCTGAAAATGTGAACTCCTTTGGAATGTGAAGTATTTACAATCTAAACTTTTATTGGTGGAAAGTGCAATAATTTTATTGTTTGTAAAGTTCATTTCATGAACAGGTTAAAAGCCCCAATCATCGAGGAAGTTCCTGTTGTCTATTTCGAAGATTAAATTCTTTCTATTTTCACTATCTTGGTAATTAAATTGATTTTTTTCGAAAGATTAGTTCAGGAGTAAGCGCACAAAACATGATAAATCCATTCGAGATTATTCATTAATAATTAGACAAATGCTGTATCTCAAAAACGCCAGAGATAGAAGAAAAATTCAAATAGGGCCATATAGCCTCTCATATAACCTATTAGCTTAGATTTATGCAGTTTTTTAAAGCATATTGAACAATTTGATACAAAATGCACGAATTTTAATTTACGTATTTTGAAGGTTACAAAATGTTCAAGGGCGTTGGAATCAGGCCCTAGCCTTTGAATTAAATTGCCTCATTTTGCTCAATGAATGTTATAATTACATCTTTGTTAGATACTTACGGCCTATTCCAGTTTTGAAGCAAGTCTATATTCGGAATGAAAAATTGGCTAATTTCAATACTTTTTGTTTAAAACGAATTTTTTGGATTCTAACCCGAGCATTCGAAAAAATCGTTTTACACAAAAGGTATTCGAATCAGCCATTTTTTCATTCCGAATAGAGACTTGATTCAAAAAAGGAGTAGGCTCTATCTAACAAAGATTTAATTCTAGTATTCATGGAGTAAAATGAGGCAATTCAATTCTGACGTTAGGGCCTGGTTCGAAAGGCCCTTAAAGCGAGATTTTAATGAGATAGAATTTTTTCGTGAACCAAGGGTCAATAACCATATTTCTCGAGTTCTGAAAATTAACCCACATGTAACTCATTTTTAAAAAACGGATTTATCATGTTTTGTTCGCCTATAATCCTTGATTGAGACTTATCCAATGTCTTTTGTAATGACAAAAAATATACTTATGAGACATTTATGAAATTGAAAAAAGTAGAGTAAAAGAAAAGAAAATGTGGACAATAAATGGAGTCAAAGCGTTTTCTTGGTAAATGGTTACCATAGGAGACGCGAGGCAATGGCGATGAGGGTGGAAGCAACGGGGTGGATGGATAAGGGGTGACTGTTCGAGGGTAAAAGGAAAATGGCGGATGGTCACCGATATTCGTATACAAGATGAGAAAGACTCTGGAAAAATGAAAGAATCGGAAGATTGGTACCTTTTGTTAGCTTCGAGCCCACGAAGCTATCCGATGGAAAAGTTTCTATTCTTATCTCCGTTTTTAAAGGAATATGGATTCATTCTTTCTTCCACTTCTCTTAAGAGGGCCTCGGATATAAATTAATACAAATTATTCCTATTCAATATATTCTATTCGAAATGCTACTTTTCCCAAAATTTCATTTTCAATTTGTTGGTCAGTTTCATCGAAAAACACTTTATAGGGTCAATGAGGGTAAGAGTGATACAAAATTCAAATATATAGACCTTTTGCTTTCAATCGTCCTATTCTTCAATTTGCAAACATGTGCGTGAAGAATAATAGCCCCATGATTTTGTCCTTTTCAATGCCTGTGGAGCGGGACCACGAACTCGCTTCTTGAGCGTAGTATAAAATACTTTCTACTCCCTAAGGAGTAGAAAGTAGTTAACGAAATAATATGACTTATAATCTTCTTAGTTTGTGAATGTCGTGTTGGTGACAGTCCTTTATTTTTAAAGTTCGATATATGTAGCAGACACGGAGTAGTAATAAGGAGACGAGTCTTCCACATAAGTTTTGACTGCGGTAACAGCACCTTTATTGCCAAACTCATGCGTTTAGAGCCAGCACCCAAAGTAGTGGCGCATGCGCACTGCGATCTACTGTCTTCTCCCGCGAAAGGCGTGCGAGTGAATGCCAATGCTTTCATGCCAACCCGTGACTGGCACTCACTCGCACGCTTCTTGCGGGAGCAGAAGACAGCAAATCGCAGTGCGCATGCGTAGCTACTTTGGGTGCTGGCTCTAAACGCCTGAGCATTTCATATGTCAACCCGACTCAAAAAGTGAGATTGTGGAACCGACCCACAGTCATGAAAAGTGCCCGAACCATAAGGAGATACTATTTTATAACACCCCCATGATTTCGGCCTATTTTCATATCTGTGGAGCGGGACCAAAAATTCGCCTCTCAAGCGGTGTGAGTAGAAAGCACTTTCTACTCCCTAGGGAGTAGAAAAGTGACTTCAGCTTAAAAAAATGCAATTGAAAAACAACTGAATTTCTTTCAAATTTCATATTGCCTAAAATTCACCTATTCTGTTTCAGGTTTGTTTCAGTGTGTCTTGTTGAAGTTTTCTTCTTCAAAATGAAACTTTATTCTTCTGTGCAATGATTATTAGCAGTGGTCTTTTATCTACGAATAGTTAGAAGTATAATATTCATGTTATACCAAAAATATGTAGGCATTGATTTGCTTTTAATTCCAAATGTTTTCCTTGTCACACTTACAATAAATAACAAACAACAAAAAACAAAGAAAAACACTATCATAAATTCAATTTTTTAAAAATTGTTTAGAGTACAAATAGTACAAATTTAAGGCTAAGGAATACGAAAATTTGAAAGTTGTCTACAATTAATAGTCTGAAATGGCCCCTAAACATTTTTTGGTCCTGGAATAATATACATAGGATTTCTTCTACAATACAAAGAGGATATTTTCCGTAATGAATAAATTAAAAATATTTATAACGGTCAGTAAAAATCTTGAATTTCGAAATACACAAAAAAGTACACATTTTTAATAAGCCAAAGAATCTTATAGTACTTTAAAATGTATTTTTAGCTATAATTTATCTGAAAAGGATGCTAGCTATTTAATTAATATCGATTCTGGTGATTCGCTTTTTAATTACTTTTTTAAAATAAAGTCACTATAGTCACTTTTTTAAATGAAGATCGCATTAGTGATCTAAGAATTCTATTAAATTCCACTGAATTCTACTGAATTCTTTTGGATTCTTTAAAATTCACTCCGGTTTTAGTGAATTCAATAAAATACTCTTGATTTTTAAAATTTTTGGAAAATAATTTGAAATCATTTGGAATTCAACCTGAATTCTTATTAATTCATCCTGAATTCTTTTAAATTCTTCTAAATTCTTTAAAATTATCTTGAATTTTTTGTACTTACCTTGAATTCTTTTATATTCACTTAAATTCATGGAATCCAATGGATCTTTTTTGAATTTTCAATTTTTTTAAATTCACCCAGAATGCTTTTAAATGGACCTCAAATTCTTGTGAACTTTATCAGATTTCTATTCACTCCCGTTTACATGAACTCAACGGAATTTTTTTGGGTTTTAACATTTTTATTGCATTCTCCTGATTTTTTTTAATTCACCTGAATTCCTTTAGATTCATCTTGGCTTCGTATGAAAGTTATCGAATTCTCTTAAATTCCTTTGAATTCTTCAAAATTCACTCCAGTTTTACTACTATAAATTCAATAAAATACTTTTGATTGTTTGAATTTTTTGCAAATAATTTAAAGTCATTTGAAATTTAACCTGAATTCTTATTAATTTATCCTGAATTCTTTTGAATTCTTAAAAATTCTCTTGAATTTATTGTCTTTACCTTGAATTCTTTTAAATTCACTTAAATTCATGGAATTCGTTGAATCTTTTTTGGATTTTCCATTTTTTTAATTCACCCTGAAGGCATTCTAGTGGAACTTAAATTCTTGTAAATTTTATCAGATTTCTATTTACTCCCATTTACATGAATTCAATTTAATTTTTTTGGGTTTTAAAATTTGTATTGCATTCTCCTGATTTATTTAAAATTCACCCTGAATTCTTTTAGGTTCTTCTTGGATTCGTATGAATTTCGTCAAATTCTCTTGAATTCTTCTAAATTCACTCCAGTTTCATTGAGATCAATGGAATATTTTGGATTTTTTAAATTTTTTGCAAATAATTTTAAGTCGTTCAGAATTCAACGTGAATTCTTATGAATTTATCCTAAATTCTTTTGAACTATTTTTATTTCATTGAAAATCTCTTGATTTTTTGTATTTACCTTGAATTCTTTCAAATTCACCTTAATTCGTCTATAGTCACTTAATTCGCCCCAATTCAATAGATTTTTTGTGAGTTTCTTTTTTTAATCACAACGAAGCCTTTTAAACTCAGTTTGAAATTATAGACATTTCATCAAATTTTTTTGAATTTCCTTGAATTTTTCTTACTTTATTCCAAACTTATTGAGTTAAATTAATTTTGATATTTTCGAATTTTTTTCAATTCATCTTAAATTTCTATGAACTTCATCGAATTCTTCTAATTCAGCTTAAGTTCGTCCGAATTCACTCGAATTTCATTTTATTCATTGTTTTTTAAAATTTGTATTCTGTTTCGTTCACTCAAATTCTTATAAGTTCCATCAAAGTTTCCTGAATTCCCTAGAATTCTTCCGAATTCACTCCTATTTTACTGAAATCAATCGAATTTTTGGGATTTTTTCCAATTCATTTGAATTATTTTAAATCTAACTTGAATTGTTTTGAACTCACTCTGAGTTCTTATGAATTTATCCTGAATTCGTTAAAATTCATTAGAATTCTTATAAATTTCATCGAATTATTTTAATCTCAAAAGAACATTGGTCACATTATAATAGAATTGAATAATAGAATTAGAATAATATAAGCAAAAAATGCTTAAAAATTGGACTCTTTTGCTTGTATTATTTTAATCCTATTAAGCTTTTTCTACATATAATGTATATAATTTCACCCTATTGCACAATGATTGCACAAGGTACTCATATTCTTATTGATATCAACCCTTATCTTCAGCAATTAAAAATTTAATTAAAGCGGTAAGCAAAACTTATCAAAATTTATGAAAACGCAGAATGGCACCAAAATCAACATTAATTAACTAACTTACATACAGGATTCTTTAAACTAGAAAAAATGTGTGTTTTTTTGTGTATTTCGAATTTCAAGATTTTTTTCATGTCGCCCGGTATAAATATATTAAATTAATTCTGTATGAAAAATATTCTCTTCATATTGTAGGAGAAATCTTGTGTATATTATTCCGGAAAAAAATGTTTAGGGGCCATTTGGGACCATTAGTTGTGATGAAATTCCAAATTTACGTATTCTAAGTCCGATAATATCTTCAAAATTTCTTTTTGTTTCATAAGATTTACAGCTTATTCCTCAATGAATAAAAAATACTTTTTAAGGGCGAAAGAATTTTTTCCCCTTAAATTTGTAAATCTTCAAAATTGGGTACTGAGAAAATTCATTTTCAGACGAAAAACGGCCTAGCGGAACATCCAAACAATTATTTTTAAAAATTTATCATTTTTCTCGCCAAAAGAAAGAAATCAGGGTAGCTTTTGCAAATATCAAAAATTCAGATTTTCATTGGTCACCCTAAGGTACCCGTATTGATCCTATATCAAAGTACTATTTTCTAGAGTCTCAAAATTTGTAATAATTTTCACTTTTTTCTTAAAGATCGAAATTTAATCTATTTTCTTGTGAAAATTTTGTGTGTACTGAAAAAACACCCAAAAAGTTCACAATTCAAAAAAAAAACTTGAAACTACCTGTTTTTTTCGGCTCATTAGAGACAGATGTACAACAAATGTACGCAACAGGAAGAAAAAAAGCAGGAGAAAAAAGAATGAGTCAACCAAAACCATCTTCACACTCTTTTTTTTCGTCTTTTTCAGACTACTGGGGACCAACAAGTTTCGAAGCCAATTTAGACTTCCTTTTCAGGGGTATTTATAGGATAACTACAGTTATGGATGACGAAACATATATTAATTGTGTATATGTGCATGGCAGCTTTTCTTTGTAACAAAATTTAAACATATTTATTAAATTTAATGATAATCTCATTTAAAGTTACTTTAAATGAAAGTTGCATTTTATCAATAATTCCTTCTGTAATGCATCCAATCTAAGTTTTTACTAATTGAATAAATAGTTTAATACTCCTATACCGGACTTTCAGTAATATCTTTCATAAAATCACATTCCGCCAAATTTTTTTATCAATTACACCGAAAATTATATTAACAAAAACATGAAAATAAGAAAAGATAAAATAATTTTTAAATATAACTTTCAGCGTATAATATCCAAAATTTTGTAATCCGAAGTTCGGCAAACAGTTCACCACAGCACTAGTTAAACAAAAATTTAAATCATTTTTCAAAAATGTTTATAAATTTTGTTAACTTTATTTTTCTTTTTGGTGATAGAAGTATAAATCATCTTTTTAATATAAATTTGTTTTTAAATCATGATGAAAAATTCTTCACCGGAAAGAAATTCAGAGGAAACACGAACGGCACTGAAGGAGAGCATTTCTACGGTTGACTTGTCTATATAGCCACTTAGACAAACAAAAACGTTTTACCATTTTTTTTTGAGAGAGATAATAACCAGTCCCAAAACCCTCGTAAAAATCATCTGTTCGAAGAATACCAATAGATTTGAGGAAACTATACAGAAATCCTTAGCCCCAAACATCAAGATTCAGAATTTTTTCCAGGGGGACAATAATAAGCAAGTAAAATATTCTAACATTAACATATGAAATTTAATTTTAATTAAAAACAAATACTATATCTCAAATTATGTAAATCCTTTTGACAAACTCATTATATTTATAATAAGTACCAGGATGACATTTTAACTATATTAACAGTATATTTAGCAAAATTCAAAACTATAGTAGACTAAAAGTATATTGAATATATTTGAAATAAAAAATGTCTGTAAAAAATCATAAGATTAGAGAAAATGCGAATAAAGTACTCACTGGTACATAAAATGCACATATTGTTAGTATGGCATTTTCCTCGTAGGCAACGAGGGTATAATTTTTCTTACCTGAATGTATGTAAAACCTATGGTAACCTTACTTTATGATAAGTACCAGGTTAACATTGAAATTAGTTGTACAATTGTAAAACCTAAAGAAATATTACAAGATTTATGTGCACAGAACAAGGGAAATAAAGGAAATAGATCATAGTGCCAAGATCAAATTTTGTGGGTTGATTTAGAACTAATCTATTCAGATTATTCCATTTTTCAAAAAAGAAAAAAGTAATAATCCAAACCAATAACACATTTATACAAAAATTGCTAATTTCATCAAATTTGTAAACAATATTTAAGTAAAATAGGTATCTTTTGGTAAATTGAGGTGTTAATGGTTAACTTAATTTACCAAAAGATATCTATTTTACTTAAATATAGTTTACAAAGTTGATGAAGTTAACAATTTTTCAGAAATGTGTTACTGGTTTGGATTATTTCTTTCTGAAAAATGGAATAATCTGAATAGATTGGTTCTAAATCAACCCACAAGAGATTTATAATCATCTAAGTCTCTTTTACTTGCTAAAAATGCGATCCTTTTCCAATTTGGTCGTTCGTCAATCATCGCGAAGTTCCTCTATATAGAAAATTACAAAGTGTCTCATTCTTGCAGCACTCGGTGAAAGGTGTCGCGACCAACATCTTCAAAAAGCGTGAGAAAAAAAGTTCTTTGAGGCTCTCAATAATCGTAACGATTTTTTTCACTGAGCCTGGCTGCACGGGCTCTAATAAAAGGTTTCTGCGATATAGCACCTTCCTTTCGTTTTTTAAATTTACCGTCTCAACCGCAAATATATAATGTGGTTCTTGCGTCACAAGTCGTAAACATGTCTCTGAGTTAAAAACTCTAAAAGTCCGAAACGAACTTTAATTGTGGAATAAGGCTATAAAGTATGCTGTATAGTAAAAAAGATCAGATCAGCTATTGTCCGGCATCCGTACCTGCTTTGAAACTACCGAGGACCTACAACCAATAGTCTAGAACTGCTGAATATCCTGGAAATTTAAAATTCGAACAACCAACAAGCTACAACAGTAAAATCGAACACGGGAAACCATTATTGTCAATTGTGTCGTATCTCTTTTCGAACAATGGAAATTTTCATTGTACTTTAAGGATGTTCATTCACTATGTAAATTCCACTTCAAAATTCATC
>JAUMHM010000087.1:3712674-3725417 GCA_032362435.1 Melikaiella ostensackeni
AATTGGATACACTGAGTTTAGTTTTGGTCATAATTTTAAACATGTGTAAATCAGTTTTTAATTAAAGAATGAAATAATTGAATTTGGTTTTTATTCAGAATAGTTCGCCTTTGTCAAAATCAATTTCAATCAAGGAATGAAATATATACCAAAATAACAATTGCTGCCAATTATCCCTGTTTTATTTTCAAGTAATAATGATTTTCTAATCCAACAATGTTTTCATTTTTGTATCTGTTATTTTCCTATAAATCATCTCTAATAAGGAAATCTAAATTGGCTTCGAAACATGTTTGTCCCCAGTAGTATAGAAAAGACGGAAAAAAGAAAGAGTGTGAGGTTGGTTTTGGTTGACTCTTTCCTTTTTCTTCCTCTTTTTTGTTTTTTGTTCCTACATTTATTGTACATTTATCTCAAAGAGCCAGAAGATAAGAAAGTACATTTCATTTCGATCTTTAAGAAATTAAAAATTATTTTGCTCCTTGACGCAAGAAACTAAACGCGCGCGAAGCGCCCGATTGATGATACCGCTTTAGATTTAATTTCACTATTGGAAAAATTCTGACAAGAGATGAAAAATTTTGGAATCATTCTGACTCGGTTAATGATCGATTTCCATTGTGGAGTTAATCACGGTCACTGCTTCTCATCTTTTGTCGAATCTGGCCCTATTGTAGGCAAAATCGTTCGGATCGTCAACAATACTTGCTAAACTCTATAGGCCGCTCCCGTGAAGCAACGAGTAAAACAGGCGGTACCAATGAGATCCCCGGGGTGTTTGTGTTGTTCATGCGAAATTTATGGTGTCGGTGTTTTGTCCTCAGCGACTACTCCAGTTCCCATGCTCTCCGGTACTGCTAATCGCCCGTGAAGATTATGTAGTTTAAATTTAGTTCAATGACAGAACCTTGTTACCTTTTTCAAAATTTCCGTAACAAATAAACACAGGAAGTAAGGAGATGCAGAAAATGTTGCGAAGTAGGTTAATGACACCAATAGTGGTCCACGCTTCAGTAGTGGGCCAACCCCTCTAATGCTTGCCTGAGATTATTAAATAAGAAAATAAATATTATGTATCTTACATATGAAGGTTCTTGACCTATAAAGTTGAATTGACATTAAAAAAAAATGGTTAATGGTCAAACATGTGTTGCTTACTGTCTGATGATTTTGCACGTTTACGTTTCAGTATACATTTAATAATTTCTGTCTTTGTCCAACTTGATAACCACTTTTTATACAGTTTTTTATATGATGCTGTAATGTTGAAAATGAATGGAAACCAATTTTTAGAAATGCAAATGGTTTTGTGATGTATGGACAAGGATATGGGGCACGAATGGAAAATAAAGATATTTTTCAATGAAAAGGTGTACATCAATTAATGAACATATTCCAGTTTTGAATTGCATATTCTTTTGAAAAGTGGTACAACTGATTACCTTAAACTAGGGCTAAGCGGCGCACCCTTGATTCTGCGTTTCTGAATACTTTATTTGCTTCGTTTAGGTAAAAAATGTAAAGGCTTGCGTCTAACGATTGTAAAACTTCAATTGAAAAACGTAGAAGAAGCAACATCGCGTTTTAAATACAGAATTAAGGGTGCGCAGTTTTCCCCACATACGCGCCGCTTTGCCCCAGTTTACGGTATGTGATAACGGGTTATACTTTTTACATTTAGAGACAGTTCCTATGAATCCTTTAAAGTTTAAATGACCCAAATTTATTTCTCATGGCACGAGTTCACCCCGTTTTGTACATAAAGCGCTTAAACGGAAAAAGGAAACGCCCATGCTTTTACCGCGAAGTGAATAGCTCAATAGAAAAGGTGCGAAATGCGACAAAACCGTGACATCCTGTGTGACACGGGTCGCCACGTGACCTGCTCAGTACCTACACCGCAAACTTTCTAACAATACTCGAGTACAACACTTCAGTTCAGCTCGTTAAGCTCAAGAATTGTTATCAAAAGCTTTCGAAAATAAAAAAAAAACAATGCTCACGATAAGTAATTTCTTGGAAAGAGAAATGGGATACAAAATGAGATCAAATATAAGCTCAATTTTCAAATTTTTACAACTTTTCTGAGTTTAGGGGAGAAGCGGCGAATGCGGCGCATATAAAATATATCAATCGATAGAAAGAAAAATATAAATAATGCGATGGCAAAATATGTAACACGTCGATCAATATCTTGACTTTTCTTTGCTTGTAGCAAAAATTGTAACTAACAATTACAACGGTTATTAAAGTTTTTTTCTAAATCCCGTGCAGAAATCTTGGTGTGGGCCTGATGGGGTTCTCGCCAGTTTATCCCGCTTCTAGTGTGGCCCTGGTTAGGAAAACTGGTTAGAGCTTGACAAGGGTGTAATGCTTTTGGAGATCTGTGCACTATGCAAGGAAAACAGGTCAATCCCCCCCCCTCAAAAAAAACTATTCTGCATTATTATAATGAATGTTTGACACCTCACTCTGCGGAGAATATGACGCACTCTTTTTTCCAAAATTCAGAACTTACATTTTGTGTAAAATTAGAATCCAAAAATTGTGAAGTGATGTTTTTTAGCATTTTCGCCATTTTGGCATTCCGAGCATCTGATCTATCACAATAAACGAATAATTAAAAATATATTTTGTGCGCCAATTTACCTAGCGATTAGTCTTGAATGCGCCACATTATCCGCATGCGAAGAGAGTAGAATAAAAATTTTTTTGCGTAGAAATTAATTAATTTTCTCAGGATAATAATTTGCGCAGTATGCGAAGAATTATGATCAACATATTTCCCAAGAAATTTCATAACTTTGGAGAGAAATTCTGCAATTTTTAATTGTTTTTCAGCCGCTCTGATAATACAAGCAAGACAATCAAAACAAACTTTTCGTCTTAAAAATGAAGCAACTAATTCTATTGCCTCAATTTTTTCATAATTTAACATCTTAAACATAAATATATAATCTGAAACTAATACCCCTCGTCGACAGTGTGTACATTTCTGTAAATACGAGTGCGCCACATTTGCCGCTGTACCGCATTCACCGTTTCTTCATATAATGTGAGAAAACTTAAATTTTTTTTGAAAATTTTCAATTACATCGGAAGTTGTATTTCTTAATTTAAAGAAATATTTAAACTTTGACTATTTTTTAAATATTTCATTAAGTAATTACATTTGTGGACAGAGGAATTAATAGGATACAAAATTTAAAACAATTTCCAAATTAAGCTTTAAATTTAAACTCATCTTCTATAGATATTAAATGATTCATTTTAATTGAAAGAATTTCCTAATCAAACGTTCATTATTGTGCAATTACAATTTTAAATTATTTTGAATTTATAGTCATCTTTAATTTTAACTATTCACAATTTTATGTATAAGTCCTTTGAAATTGAGAAGTTTTAGATCAAATTGAAATTTGAAATTCAAATTGAAATTACATAGATTCAAATGAAAAAAAAAGTAAATTAAATAACAAAGAATGTCTGCAGGAAAATTAAGAGAAGAATTTCCGCCGAAATAATAAAATTCCTTAAAGTTTATAATATTACCGAATTTGAAAATTTCCGATAACAGATAATTCTCAAAGTAAAATTGACGACATTAAATAATATCCAGCATTATAAAATTTCCGACAGAGGAAAATTTCCGTAAAAGAAACTATTTAACGCTTACTTGACACACTTCTGCGGAATGACGTATTTGACAGACTGGGGTGCATCGCACCCCAATAACAAAAATTGTTATAACAACATAGTAAAAAAATTAAACCGCTTTCTTTAGGTTTAGACACTTAAAATTAAGAGAGGTGGGCTTGAGGTGATTTGCACCCCAGTGTGTCAAGCAAGGGGTAAAATAGAAAATTCCCGAAATTATAAAATTGCCGACCACAGAAACATCCCGAATTGGAAAATTCCGGTATAATAAAGTTTCCAACAGCATATAACATAACCGATTTGGAAAATTCCCGACAATAGATAATTCTCGAAATTGAATATTGTCCACACAGGAAAATTTCTGAATAATTAAATTCCCAAACCAAAACAATTAAAAATGGGTAAGTAATAAAATAATATAAAATGAATAGTAGATGTCCGGAACGGATAGGTTCTGAACCTTCATTGAAAAATAATAACTTGATCCAAAAAAATTGGGTTCCTTAATCTTTTTTCCTTATACCAAGGATTTATTTACTTCATTCGAGTAAATATTGTTCAGAGGCAAAAGAGACAGTCCTCAATTCAGAGAAATCATTTCTTTGGTGATATTTCTTTAATAGAAAGAAATATTTCTTTGCAATAAATGTGAAAATTATTAAGATAAAGAAATTATTTATTAGAAGCTAAGAACCTGGCATTGAATCTCTTTTCAAAACCTTGATAAATATTTCCTCAAAAATCTGAAATCGATGTTTTGAAGTGATAAATACTTATTTGAATTAAATAATTTATCTATATGTGGATCAAGGAATTTAGTTTCTTCGAGTAAAAGAAATATTTTTTTCAGATAAATTATTCATGAAATTGAAGAAAATACTTATCAGATGCTAGGAGTTGAAAAGGATATTGCGAATAAATAATTATATAAATTCAAAAAAATAGAATTAAACATGGATTCATTCCATTGGAAGAAATCGTATAAAGAATCTGTAATTAATGAATCCGAAGAAATATTTGTTCGAACGAAGGAAGCGCTTTATTGATATAAATTTGGTATATGTGCATTTCGTTGAAATGCGTATTTTTTTAATTTGAGATTTTGGCATATTTGTTTCAATAATGTATTTATTTCAATGCAAACACAACTTTTTTTAATTAAATGTTCACAAAATCCGTTGGAGGAAACATTTATTTAATTCATAAAAGAGAAATTAATCATTCTAAACAAATAATTCTCTCAGTAGTCAGTATCTCAGGACAAATGCTGCTAGATGGACAGAGCAAATTATCTCAAAATAGAAATTGATTCTCAAGAAAATAAATTCGCTAAAAATTGTCTCCATTTATAATGAAAAGTAGATGTGATGATCTATCTCACTGATTGTCTTCTGACACTATTATGTTTTCTCACCGTCAACACTGATTGTGCTTGAAATATTTTGGAAATTTTTGTTTACCTCATGAAAAAAAAATTATTATTACAATGATATAATTCTTATAATTATTAAAACATTAAATAATACTTTTGAAAAAATGGTAGATTTACATTTTTGTATTGCAAGTATTCAAATTTTATAAACAATGGTGATATTTTTTTGGTCCAATGAAACATTTGTTTGATTCTAAGCTAACTTATTCTGAATAATATATTGCATCTTTGGACCAAAGAAATATTTAATCCTGTTAGAAACTATAATAACCTAGTATCCTATTATTGAAAATATTCTTTACTTCAGTCAATGGACATTAATTTGTTCAAAGGAAATGTATTCTTGATTTAAAATCACATTTGATTATAGCACCTATCTAGTTTTTAAACATAAATCTCTTATTTCTTTCAACCAATAACAAATTTCTTAAGTTTAATTGATATTTCACTGGCATAAATAATAAATAATTTGTTTTAATAATTTCATATTCTTGGTTCATATAAAACAATTTCTTTCGATTGAGGAAATACCTGATTGGACGTATTCAGTACGATCATTTCTTTGAATCAAATAAATTTTCTTTGATGAGAATTATATTTTTTTCAGTGTTGGAATACGCGGACCACGTAGTAGTAGCTAAAGAAGAAGAGCTTTTGCCTAATATCAAGAAAAGATTAGAGAAGTATTTAGAGAAAAAGAAATTGGTTTTAAATGTAGCTAAGTCAAAGGTTTTGGTTTTCGGGCAAAAAAAAGTTGGAAGAAAGGGAGAATGGTTTGAAAGTGGAGGGGGGAAAGGATTGAGGAAGTCGAGGAGTTTACGTATCTAGTATTTTTATTTTTAAAGAATGGGAGTGTTAGGGATCACGTCAAAGAAAGAGTTAAAAGAGCAGACATAGTAATGAAAAGAGTATAGGGCAAAGGGGGAAAATTATTTAAAGAAGACTACAAGAGAATAATGAGAATGTTTGAGGCTCTAGTACTGAGTGTTCTAATAATGGAGTATGGAGTTGGAAAGGATATGAGGAGGTGGAAAGGTTGCATGAAAAATACATAGAAGAAGGCTGGGATTGGACAGATGGATGCCATGGTATATAGTATTAAAGAAGGTAGTTAGGGAAAAAATAAAAATAACAGGTAATAGAGCTTGCAAATATGAAGAAAGACTACTAGGGAGCAAGGGCAGAACTATAGGATAAGCATGCTTAAAGAGAAGAGAAAATGGAAGAGGGTAGGATAATGGAATGAAAGAAAGAGAAAAATATTTGAAATATGAGTGGATGATCACAGGAATTGGTCAAGGAAATGCATTTAGAGGGAATGAAGATACAACAGGAGTTGATAGAAAGAGATAAGGAAGTTTTTAAGCGTTATAGAAAATAAAATAAGAGGAGATAAATATTATGAGAAATATAAATGGATAAGAGTGGAGGAAATAGCAACTTATTTGAAGAAAAAAGGGGACAGAGGATCTAAAAAATTAATTGCGCGCGTTAGATGTTGAAATACAGAAGAGTGGAATAAGTACTGGGATAAAGAGGAAGGAAGAAGGTGCATGTTGTATGAGTGAGGCAGAGCAGCATTAAAGCACTGACTAAATGATTGTGAAAGAATAGATGAAGAAAGCATGACAATGGGAAAAATCCTGCATGAAAAAAGAAAGGGAGAGGTGGTGGATTGGCTAAGGAATTGGAAAGAAAGAAGGAGGATAGAAGATGGGAGAAAGAGGGGGGGAATAAGTAGTGTTGGTAATAGAAAATAAGAAAAATGTAAAATGGATAATTTGTGTGATGAAAAGATATGTGAACAAAAGGTAGAAATGGAGATAATCGAGCAATAATTACGAGGTACCGCGTAAAGAGGATAAGTTAATGCGAAGATAGGAATGCAAAGGGTAGGGCGATGCGTTGAAACGAGACACTGGTAAAAAGCGTTAAGTCAATGCGTTAAGCCGTTAAGTTAAACTGGTTAAAGCGATAGATTAAGGCGATTAGTTAAGTCTTTGAGTTAAGGAGAGTGATACGTAAGAGGAAAGATAAGGTAATGAGTACAGGTGAGAAGCACATGCGAATAAGACTGGAGGAGTGTAAAAATATGTAACCAATGATGTAGCGGACATAGTCCACGTTTTCTAGGCCCGAGTGGTCGAAAACTAAACATATATATGAGATGCGACCGAATGAAGATTATTATTAGTAAAGTAATTGGTAATATCACTATTTAGCAAACAATTGTCAAAATCAATTAGTAAATTTGGTCTAATAAATCCTTCACAATAGTCGCTCTGACAGATCACTTTGATAATGTAATTGTAGGTGATTTATGAAATTGAGGTGTATTTTGAAGAGGTTGAGCGCTTGTAATTGTATGCATAAACATGTATAGTTTATAATGCGAGGCAAACCCGCAAAATAAACGGATTCAATAACCACGGAGTATGAGCCTAAGCAAACATTGACATGTTCAATCATTCCGATCCCTATCCGCCACTAGTCGTCATCCAGACCATACCAAGCAAAAGCAAGCGTTCGCCATCTGGCTCCAGTGGGGACTCCAAGGGGTAGAAATTGAAATGAAAACAGGACTCTACCCTAACCAGTCATGGAAGGGGTGCCAATGAGGGCTATTAGGGGACGATATATGTTTTTCTTTTCTCTCCATTTCCGACGTCACTGACTTCAGGAAGTCACTTGCTGACATGCTCAGATTTTGGATTTTCAGATTTCCAAAAGTAAATAGCGAAATAAGAGGCAGGGAAATATTTTCTTAATAAAAGTGTATTGCATTATATTGTATTCGATAGGCGTATTAGGTTTAGTTAAAATTTGAAAAAAGCTGATCATTATTAAGGAAATTACTTTAAAAAATGTACTCTCCATTTAATTTAAATTATTACAAATGAAACCATTGATGGAAAAAGGGCTCTTTCCAGAAATGGTTCAAATTGACTCAGATGACCCTTTTATAAATAATATATCAAGTTCATGTTGATATTCTAATATTTACAATAGTTATTTACAATTTAAGTTATTAAAAAATAAAAAAATTGTACAAAAATCATCAAAATAGGGTTTGAACAAATTTTTGGAAGCTGTAAATTTGAAAGTGTTACAAATTGAATAATAGAAGCTAACTTGATAGAGCGGAAATAACTTTTTTCCAACTTAAATTAAAAACTTACATTTTCGTATTTTTGTTCTTTTATGTATTTTTTAAACTATATTGTATAAAAACAATATTTAAATTCAATATAACTAACGTTATATGTTTAAAAATTCAATCAAAAGAAGAACTTCTTAATATTTTTGCCCATTTATGCAAATAAAAATAAAAGCATGCAAGAACTAGGCATTCAAAATTAAATTATTTTAAATTTGCGATGTTGTTCTAAAATACAAATTGAACATTGCAAACTCAGTGCCTCTCAAATTATTTTTTTAAGTGATTAAATTTTACAAATTTAAATTGGAATCATAGTAATCTTGTTTTATATTTGTATACTAACAATTGGTAAAGCAATGTTTCCCGCGCGTGGTAGCGCGTATCATATTGCTAGATGGATAATAATGGTATGAAATTCCTCATTTCTCATTTCGATCTTAAATTTTTTTGATTTTACTAATAAAATAAAAAAAATGGCCAAACAATATTTGATATTATTCTTTATTTTTATTTTCAGGTTATATTTGAATTTAATTAATATAGTTTTTATTGTTTATAACTGTAATTTTCTTATAAATTACCCCAGATGAGGATGTCTAAATTGACTTCGAAACATGTTGGTCCCCAGTAACATAAAAAAGACAAAGAAAAGAAAGAGTAAAAGGTTGGTATGGTTGACTCTTTCTTCTTCTTTCTTCTTCTCCCTCTTTCTTCTTTTTGTTATACATTTATTGTACATTTGTCTCTAATGAGCCGTAAAAGCGGGTAGTTAAAAAAGTCTATTTTTGATTTGTGAACTTTTGGGTGTTCTTTTTTAGTACAAAAAAAATTGCCATAAGGATGCCATATATACAATATGTGCTTTCTGTTATTATGTACCATTGAGTACTTTATTATTAAAAAATTTTTTTAAATAGGTTTTTATGTTGAATTTTCACTAACCTTATGATTTTTACAGATGCTTGTGGTTTTAAATCTATTGAATATATTTTCAGACTACTATATATTTGTTTTTTTTTTCAAATATGCTGTTGATATAATTGCAATGTCACTCTGCTACTTATTATGAATAAAATAAGTTTGCCAAAAAGGATCTTTTTTTTTCTCCCTCTATTTTCTTTTTGTTGTACATTTGTCTCTAATGATCCGTAAAAGCGGGTAGTTTCTAAGCCTTTTTTTTTATTTGTGACCTGTTTAGGTTTTCTTTTTAGCACACACAAAATTTTCATGAGAAAGTAGATTTCATTGTATTTTTTAATGCATTTTACAAATTCATTTCGGAATTCACTTCATTCAAAAATAAGTTCTCAATTTGGTTTGCTTTTGTTCTCACGTGAATACACCCGCATGATAAAAGTCATAAATGTGTGATCGGATCCGGGGTTTCATCTGTTTTTGTAATTTATTTATTACTACAGCAAACTCTAGTGAAGTGAAACTTTTTGAGCTGTTTTATCTTGAATCGATCAAGGGGAGTCGAGCAAACAAGACCGAAGCCAATAGACCGCCGGGCATGTTTTAAATCCTGTCCGTCTCGCTGTCCACGGCTGCTCATTTTTCTGCCCACTCACCTTTTTTTTATTGACTAAATATAAAAGTCATATGCTATTTTTCTGATAACATTTAAAAATAAATATGTGATATAAAAATTTTAAAGATCAATTTGTATTCATACGGTTTCTGAGGGTAAAACATCAGTAAGTAATGAGGCACTTAAGGTTTGGCCACTTAAGGTCATATTCAAAGCCTATAAAAAGTAATTGTCAAGGCGGACAAAGGTAAAACGCATATATCTGTATTCTAATGATTTTATAGCTTCTTATTCATATATTAAAAATGTACTCTGATATGATAACTATTAGCTATTTATAAAAAGAGAATTGCAAATTTGTCAACAAGAGGGGGTGGCCCACTACTAAACCATCAGACAACTACAAAAGTTAGACTAACTGTGTAAAAATATTATAATAGGAAATATAAAAAAGTGCACGATATGGACCGAAGGGCTTTGTTGGTTACAAATAACTATATCAGAGGATCCATATTATCTTTTATTTTGGAATGCGTAAAGGGCCTTCCTGAATGTGAAATGTGCTGAAACGTTTTTTTCTAATTCAAAAATTAAATATGCGAAATAAGAATTTCAGTAATTTATTTGTAAATTATACGGATTCTAAGAGTTCACAGAAAAAATCTACACTAACTTTTGCTGCGTCTTATTTTTTTCAGGACTCACTTTAGTCGTTGCCGGGGACACTTCAAGTAATTTCATTTTGTTTAAGAAATAAATTTAAGTCCTTTTTGACTAAAAAATGCTGTATCTCAAGTTTGGGTCAATATCCGGCTCAAAATGAGCTCAACCTTTTTTCGGTGTAATATTTATTTTCTTATTCAACATTATCGGTGAAACTAAAGGGGATGGCCCACTACTCAGCTATCAGATAACTACAAAAGTTATACCAACAGTGTCAAAAGATTATAATACGGGAAATGAAAAAGTGCATGATGTGGACTCAAGGGCATTATAGATTACAAATTACCATATCGGAGGATCCCCGTTATCTTTTATTTTGGAACGCGTGAAGGGGCTTCCTGAATGTAAAATGCTAAACGTCGAGGAGTTATCTTCTAGATCGCGCATCTGCCTTATATTTTGGTGAATCACTCCACATAACACGCCCGTGCACTTTAGATCCGCTCCACATTACGGTTTCCATAGACAGACCATGGGTGTTCCGGGATATTGCGCTCCCGTTACGTCTGTTACTACCTATACTATATGTGCACGCATTATGGTCAGCTGGAGGGACCCCGGATCTTCACCCTGGACGAAACCATAAAGCCATAAGGCCTACAATTACGCCAATATCGATGATTTGTGATAATTAATTATGGGCTGAATGTTTTAAGATCGACAACATCATTCAGACTCGGAAAAAAAATTTTGTTCTTTCAAGAAAAAAAAATAGTTTGGTTAACTGCATTTGGTTGATTGAAAAAAAAACAGTTTGGTTTAATGAACTATGGAAAGCTAAAACCGCCTAACTCCACTCTTTAGCGAAATTGAGTTTTGTGTGGAAAACTTTTATATGTATATATACACGTATTTAACTGAAAAAATGAAGGTTTTACAATTTTTTACTCATAATTTAACTAATTAAAAGTTGTGAAATACTTGGAAAATTTGAGTATTGGAATTTAGAACATTAGGGATGGAAAATATTCAATTGCTTTTCCAAATCTAATTTCCAAGAATTGGAATCAAAATCCAAGAATGTAACTCTGATGGCGAATACTCAGAGTAAAGTTTAAGTATTATGTATATCTATGAAAATTTTCCGTTTCATCTGTAAATTAATTGTTGTTTAATTTCTGAAAATTATATGAATATTTATTAGGCATAATCTCCTTAGCGATTTGTTGTATTTTTTTTTATAATGTTATGGAAGGCGTAGCGCTATCTTTTTTTTGACATAGTGGTCCTTGAAATGACCCTTCAGACTACAAATAATAATAATGATCTCAGTCCGTTGCAAATTATTCCCTTGACAAATTTTTTTCTCTCCTGTAAACTTAGATTCAATGGAGTTAGGCGGTTTTAGTTTTCCGTAGCACAAATGAACAACATATTCATTATAGAACCAATCAAAATTGTGCTGATTCAACAAATTGCCTGTACGTATGTGTATCACACGCTAATTTTTTCAACAACCGTACGACGTAGTTCTTCGTTTTTGGATGTTTTATCAGAAACACTGAATCTGCATCTTTCACATCGTTGACGGTGATATTGTACAGTTTTTCTCGCCTGCACGCACCGAATATCCCAATAATTAAAGCGAACTAGAAATAATACAATATGGTCTAGAATTTTTTTCAGTAATGCGAAATTCAGAACGTTTTGTCCCACGCTAACTTTGATACTTAGTTCAATCAAAGTCGAAATCTTAAAAAAAAAACCAGCAAAGATACCATTTCAATAAATAGGTAGTTCCACATAATCTAAAAAACTCTTGAAATCTCTTGAAGTTTATTGAATAACAGGGCCTAAAATAGAATTTCTACTGAAGATGAGTGATTCTTTAGTTATAATATTCAGTTATATTAGCAAATAAAAGGTGCAAAAGGTACAAAAGGTACAAAAATGAAGAATGCTTACATTAGAAAATCATTATTACCTGAAAATTAAACAGATATAATTGATGGTAATTACTGCTTTGGTACATATTTCATTCATTCATTGAAAATCGATTTTTGACATAGGCGAACTATTCCGAATAGATCCCAAAGTCAGAATATATTTTTTTTAATTGGAAATTGATTTACACATATTAAAAATTATGACACAAAACTAAAGTCACTCTATCCAGTGAATGATTCCATCCCAAATTCTGTTGTATCTCGCAAGATCTCTTTTAAAATCAAAAGCTTTGTTACCTTCTCTCTTTATAAATAGCATTTCCATGAACTCTCTCTTTTTTTAATTTCTCTCAT
>JAUMHM010000087.1:3725517-3739696 GCA_032362435.1 Melikaiella ostensackeni
GGGGTTTTTCCTGCGGGACCATCCCTGGACAATTGTCCGCGACTGCTTATTAACTTTTGTAACCGTATTCAGCAGAAGCCCTTGGGCATCCGGGGTAGTTTTTCTTACATTTGTGAATGAGCGACAATTCAAAGAAAAGTATTTTGTGGTATATTAATCGTGATTATTACTTTTTTCTCTCATCATCTCGAAATTCGTGACGACTAGCAAATCTTGCGCTTTTGGCTAGTCGTCCCGAATTTTGGGATAGCAAGCATTTTTCACACATTCTTTGACTTCAGCTGCATATTCTTAAAGAAAAAAATAATATATACATGAAACGAGAATTATTTTTAGCTCGAGTACTACCGGCTTTAATTTTTTTCATACTGTAATTCTTTGTAGTCTAGTGGTTAAAGTGACTTACTAGTAACGCTGCCGTCCTGCGTTTGCATACTAGTGCTTTTTTATTTCCTTCTATTTTAACAAATTCGCTACAAATTCAAAAAAAATGACGAGAGTATTATCAACAAAAATCTAAAAGATGCTTGAGAATCACCATTGCGACTATTCATAAAAATAATGTAGGTCACATCTCTAACCCTTTCGAGCCTAATAGGGGGCAGGAGAGCACCCCTGTGACTAGTCACAGAAATAGCGTAGGTCAGATCCTTACCCCTTTCCAACATCATGTTGGGGCGGGTAGGCTCTCCTATCACTGGACACGGAAATATTTATTTGATTCGTTTTTTTCGTTACAAATCCCCTATCGGAATGAACATTGAGAAAAAGAGAAGAGATTCGATTGAAATTTGCAATTTAAAATTCTTCTATTGTCAATATTGACAACTGAAGATTCACTATTTTGGATTCCTTACACTTTAAAATGATATGATTTTGAACGTTTTTTTTGAGTATGTAGTTCAATTTTTTTTTAAATTTACAATGGAAAATTCTTTAATATTGAAGATTTAAAATTGAAATTCAATTTTTAAGATATGAAATTGAAATTTATTCAATTTTATTGATTTTGAATGAAAAATTCATGGATTTCTATGATTTTCATTTGAAAACCATTGATTTGAAATGTTTACAGTTTAAAATGATGTGATTTCGAACGTATTTGTTTTTAATGTGTAGTTCAATTCTGAAGATTTACAATTGAGAATCATGAATCACTTAGTTTTTAAAGAAGATGAGAACAATTGATTTTTAGAAAAATCACCGCCATTTTCTTAATTTTCGACATTTACAAGAATTTTGAAATTTTGCAATTGACTATTTCCTCGAATTTGGGAATTTCTGGTATTTGAAAATTCGGGTTTTAACATTTCAGGAATTCAAAATTTCAAGATAAAAAATTTTCGTTAGTTTTATGTTCTTTCGAAAATTTGAGATATCGGGAATCTTCATTTTTCGAAAAACTGCATCGGTAATAACTTTTCGATACTTTTCCACATTCGGGATTCTAAAAAATTCGGTGAGAATATGTCAATTATGTCACTTCCTCATTTCTGCAACTAATTGAGGTATTTTACCTTTTTTTCATTCTAATGAGGGATCTCATGCTTTTTCAAAATTTGAAGGAAAATTTTAAGATGTTGAAAATTAAGAAAATGGAGCAGATTTTACTGACAAAAAAAATTCTCATTTTTTTCAAAAACACGTGAAAGGAAGCAAAGGGTAACACAACAAAGTTGTTCCGCTATAAAATATCCATAAATAAGTCCTTCACCACTTTTTGTTTTTACGCAAAACTTTTTTTTCTTCATTAAAAAACCAATAACGATTTTCGAAAAACTTAGAAAAATCAAGTGATGAAAGATTTAAGTGTCTAATGATTTTATTGCTGGAAAATAGTGAAAAACAATACCTCACACGTATTTAAAGAGACATAAGGCAAAAATAATAACTTTTTGAGAAGAATGAACATATTTCGAAAATGTTGGAGAATTTTTTGAAGTAGCAAAGCAACTTTCAATAGATCTTTTGAAAGAGAACAAATTTTCTGCGGTAGCTTTCCTCGAATCTCGTGTAGATTCCGCAAAAACGAGAATTTTTAATTTTCGAAAAAATCGCTGCTATTTTGTTAATTTTCAAAAATTTTGTAATTTCCTGGAAAATTTTCAGAGAGTGTTGCCTGAAATTGGTCGAAATGCATTTTTGAAAAGCAGTTAAGCGCGAAGCATAGGAAAAATGAAGTTAGAGTTATTGTGTCGACTCGGAAATCGTAAATATTAACCGAGTGAACTTTGGTGAATTGAATGATAATTTCAAAATATTATTACCCGCATTGACACTTTATTATTAACATGATGAAAATTTGTAAATAATAGTGAAAAATAAAAGCACGAAGAATATATAATTGATTGAGAAATAAAAATTATTCTTGTTTTAAACAAAAGTTCCCTCTTTTCATATAATTATCTACTGTGAAAAAAAGTCAGATAACACATCTGGGGTAGTTTATGTTACATTTGTGAATGAGCTGAAATTTAAAGAAAAGTATTTTGCGGTATATTAATCGTGATTATTACTTATTTATACAGTACGTAGTACTTCCCACTTAGACATTCTTTCTACATTAATAACTGTTATAATACCTTTAAGGTACAGAAAGGTACAGAGGTGACGATTTGGATAAAACCCACAATAAATTTAAGCATCCATTTCTCGAAATCATAAACGGTAGTATGAAATAGGAAAGCTGCTTGCAATCGGCGAACATTTGCCTGACCGTTGTTGATGTTATGAGGTAAGAAATCGATGTTTGTAGTTCGTAAAAGGATAATTCTCAAAGATACACGTTTTGAACAAAAAAAAAAAGAAGGAACTCGATGTCTACAGAGCATTCGTTGAGCGTCAACATACTCTAATGAGAATCGCTTTCGAAAACATTTGTTTGTTGTGGGTACATATATCTCTCACGGAACAATATCATAGGAAAACAAGTATGCTATTATTATTACTATTTTTTTTTGCTTTTTTCGCGGTTGAACCCGATATCCCATCATTAGCCACGGACCAAATGAAGTGCCCTATGAGTCCAAGATGTTAAGAATTCAATACGATGTTTGAAACCTCTCGCGATGATGTTGTAATAGGTACAAAATTAGGTTAATGGTGTAGTTTGGAGTCTTTCGTTTACCGCTGTCGTCCTTATGCAGCGGCCGAGAGTGTTGACAGTGACATTAATCGCCTCTGGATGTTTCTTCAAAGAACTTCTTAGATGCTTTTTAGATGCTATTTCAATAATCCCATCATGAATATCAAGTATGGAAAATAGTTTGCAAACTTGCTCATACAATGAAAAATGATTTACGAACTTTCATTAAATCAACTAAAAAAACTCTTTTTGTCAATTAATTGTTCAAATTTTGTGCGAATGAATAGACGCATTGATGTCAATCCCCGTGACATCATTTTCATTCACTTATTTGCTTAAAACAAATTCAATAAATTTTAAATTTTCTGCGTTGCTATCGGACGTATTTTTGGATAGTTGCTTCATGTTTTCTATGCATTTTTAAATGAAGCCAAGTATTTGCTAAAAACCGTTAAACTTCAAAAGTCAAATTTTTTTTTCATTTTTGTTATTAAATGACAAAAATGATTTTTCTTGGACAATCCGCCATAAAAGTTCAATGCGGAATCTTATAAGGTTTCATTTGAAAAAAAAGTTTAATTCGGATAACAATTCTCTTCTGAAAATCAATTTGTCCACGGAAGCTTTTTTTTCATAGAGAGGAGACCAAATATCGTAGAACCGTAGATCAAATATTTTCGGTCGCTACCAAATACGGTCGCGAAACGAGGCAAGTGCTTAGCAGATTCGCTGGTGTCAGTCTTTGCTTCGGAACTCTATATTCTGCTTGCGCATTCATCATAACTTGTGATTAATACACACTGGAGAGCCCGTCTATAGGGATCCAACATTCATCCTGGAGAGCCCGTTTATAGGGATCCAACATTCATCCTGGAGAGCCCGTTTATAGGGATCCAACATTCATACTGGAGAGCCCGTTTATAAGGATCAATCTTTCTTACAAACGTTAGTTCCAATGCCAGCGACTGAGACCAACGATTCAAAATATTGTTCAGTAATATCGCTTTCCCATGTGGATCTAGTGAATTTCGAGCTCCCAGTTCTTCCAAGATTTGTACGCACCTTGCATGAACGTTCCCAGAAGAGGAGATCACGACCAGATGGATTGTGATCTTCTTCCCCCTCCACACGGTCAGGATCCCCTGTTTCAGCTCCGAATACTTCTGGATTTTCTCAGTGTATCGGAGCCTAATGTAATTGCTTAGGGGAACGCTTATGTCTATTATTGTCACATGTTGAGCACGTTTATCTAACTAGAGGACATCTAGACGATTGTGTCTGACTAGGTGGTCAGTCAGAATAGTCCTGTCCTACTAAAGGAGATGGTGTTCGTTCTCTAGTACCTAAACTGGGCTATATTTGCAGTAAGGCTTAAATCTCTCTAGTGAACCAGTGTTCAGGGCAATTTGTTGGTGAGTGATCCTAGCAACATCATGATGTCTGCGTGAATATTCTTGAAAGGCAAGCATCGTACAGCCATCAATGATATGTTCGATACTCTTATCGGGATATCCACAAACGCGGCATCATGTTTATTATTATTATTACTTTCTTATCGTTATTATTATCCAAGTCGGTTTATTGTTTTTCTATAATGAATGTCCTATAATTTTTTTGCAAATGTACGAAATTCATTATAGGAGTGTCTGCATAAGAATTCTTAATATCAATATATTACAAGAATTGTTGCACAAAACAGCAAAACTACAAAGGAATGATTTATTTTGGACCAGTGACATAAAAGTACGAAGTGCCTGTGCAGACCGAAAATATTTAGTCTACTGCTCTATGAAATTTGGTCTCCTCTCTACGAAAAAAAGAGTTCGTGGATAAATTGATTTTCAGAAGACAATTGTTATCCGAATTAAATCTCTTTTTAATGAAGCCTAATAAAATTCCGCATCGAATTGTCATGGAGGATTTTTTAAAAAAATCATTTTTTTATTTAATAACATAAATTTTAAAAAATGGTTTGAGAGTATACCGGTTTTTAATAAATACTTGCATTCATTCAAAGAAGCATGGATAACATGAAGCAACCATTTTAAAAAAATCCAATAGCGCCGCAAATGTTTTGAAATTTATTGAAATTGTTATCAGCAAATGAGTGAATGCAAATGGTTTCGCGGGAATCGGCAGCGATTCGTCGTTTCACTCGCACTAAATTTGAACAATTTATAGACAGAAAGAGTCTTTAAGTTTCATTAATGAAGTTTCATAAATTACTTCTTATTTTACATACACGTTTTAAAAACTTTTATCCATATCTTGTATTTATGATGGGATGAATGAAGTTTTTTCTACGAAATTGATTATATATTACTTCAAAATGAAACCTTAGTATCATATTTGATCATCCAACGAAGATGGATAATTGTTTAAGCAATGTTAATTAATAAATGCACTATTTGGCCATTTTGGGACGTACAAATTTGGTTTTTCACGCAATTAACTGTAAATGAGTAAATTAAAAATTTTTTGAAGAAATTTCGATGATAATTAATAATTATTATTGCAAACAACAATTGTTAAAAACAAATTTTTATCATCTTATGTATTTATCAATAAAATTCCACTTTTTTCACGGAGTCAATAGCCTGAAATCACGTTAACAGATACTTAATCAGAGTGATGGGAAACGAGAATGCATATGAGTCAAAACGAAAAAGCGAGAATGCAGAACAAGTGAGTACCGATGTCAAGTTAGTACCTGCGTATCTTTTTTCGGGATGTAAATATATCACATACAGTATCGACGATATCGCTAAAACAGGAAGTGTTTTATTAGAATTGGTTTGGTTTCGCAACAATATCTCTGCATGTGAAATATTTGTTAAAAACTTATATACCGTGTACGACTAGGACAATTGAATTATTAAGAACAATGAAAATAGTGGATCCTTATCGAACTATCTAAAAAAAGTTTAGACACTTGTTATTAACAGTTGATCACGCTAAAAGAACAAAGCTTAAATGCGGGAAAGTATACAAATGTTGCATTTGTTAATGAGGTTTGTTTGAACAATTTTCAAATGTGAGCAGCACGTAGCACTTTTCTGGGCGTGATGCAATTTAATTTACTAAATTGGTTTTTCAATAGCTACTATACTACCTGAACGCATCAGTATACATAATTGTATACTGATACATATACACATACAAATACGTAATTGAATTCATTTATCAATGTTAAATAAGAACTAATCATTGAAAATATTATTAGATTATTAAGCGATTTGCATGCAATCGTTTAAAGTAAGAAAAATTAATAAAATGTAAAAACCGATTGAAAATGATTTTCGTAAATGAAAATAATTTTTAAATCCGTTTTGATTATTATTATTGTATCTGTCTGACAAGTTTGATGAACAAATGAAGCTATAAATAATGAAGATTAATTTTTAGTTGCCAAATAAGTGTTACAAGAATAACTAGTCTACTTTTTAAATCTTGCTTGCATTTATTTTAATTGTATTTCATTATATAGGCCGTATATTTATGAATACAGTCGACGATTGGCAGAGGCAATTCAACAACTTAGGGTCGTTGTAATGTTACAAATATTATCGATTTATTTTTCAATTTTCCCAGAAATAAAGTATCTAAACTACATTTTCTGCACGCCAATATCAAGAGCAGACGATATGTCATTGACAAATTCTAGTGTTGGAAATCAAGCAACAAACATGTTCAACAAAGAAAAGTTACGATCAACCTTAATAAACAATGGCTTATTATATACTTATATACTCGCTAAATTTTGATAGAAATAATTTGTTTAGAATTTGTTGAGTAAACAAATTATTTTTAACAGAATACAAAGCGTAGAAATGTTTAAAATGTGTCAAAGAACAAAATGAACCATTGTTTGTTGACATTGGAAACAAATTAAGATATGTTATAAAGAGGATTTAAATAACACCGAACGTCAAATAACTATTGCTAGAAAAATGATTTTGGCTAGAAATTTAGAAACACTTTATTTTCGTAAATTTTTCGAAAATCGTTACTGTTATGTTATTGAAGAAAGAAAAGTTTTACGTGAAATCGAAAAGTGATAAGGGACCTCTGCTTAGATATTTTAAAGAAGGACAAATTATTGAAGGGACAAACTATTGAATATATTATATCAATTCCTGTAGAAATTGCACCAGAGAATAGGACCGCGCACCCACGCAGTTGAATTCTCACGGTCATTGGAGAAATAGATTTTGATGTGCATTGCATTGAGTTCTCTCAGTTTCGGCAGTAACGCGTTTATCGAATTTCGCGTTTCGCGGTAATGTGCAAGTGTTTTTTTTCCTCAACTTTTAAGCTTCTCGATGATTCACGTTTGATCTGATTTTGAATATCAATCGTGAGTAATACTCTGTGACAGGAGCGGTGCAACTGTATCACGCCATGTATGGAGCTTAGTTAACGAAGCTAGAAGGGAGGTGGTGGGGAGAGAGGGCGTTAAGAAGTTTACATCCGTAATACTCTGTGAATTCAATTGAAAATTATGTAATGTTTATCGATTGCATAGTGCTTCAAGCTTAAAAATACATTATAATTTGATAATTAGGCAATTAAAACAAGAAACATGTTATAAGCGCGACAAGCGCTCGAATGTTGTTAGTGTTTTTAAAAAGCTAGTGAAAATCGGCTCCTAAGATTGATTAAAGAATTTCTAATTATATAGAAGATGTGGCTATTCAAACAGTCCCTGACGTAATTGCGAGCAATTTGTTCGGAATTTTCAAAATTTGAGCTCTTTAAATATAAGAGTCTGATTTTCTCTGAATAGGAGGAATTCTGTTTGATTAAAAATTTCGATGAACTTCATAATTTCCATAAAAATGAATGAAATTTCTGGACACTTGATAGATACGAGCACGTGGAAATTTCGAAGCGAAATCGAAATCATATCAAATATTATTGAATATTTATCTTATCACTTGTTGACGAGTATGATCGCTAATCTTTGCGTCTCAGTTTCAATGCCAAGTGCGACTGTACACTTCTGAGACACGCCCATACGCCGACTCTCATTGGTTACTCGGCGAATCTTGGAAGACTATGCAAACACTTGACGATTACGCATTTGGATTTCCATCAAATGATAACGTGATGCGATTACTAGAGACTCAGTTAAATAGTAGCTGAACCTGCATTGAGTTCTCTGTTTCGGTAGTAACGCGTTTACCGTTGAGGTGCAAACAATATCTATTTGAAAGTCAACTTCCTCGATAAGGATGTGTTTTTCACATATTATTATGAATTGTTATTATTATATTATTATTAAATCATTAATTATTATTTATAGTATAAAAATTTGAGTACGTTAACATTTTTGAGAAATTTTATAAACATATACCAACATCGGGTTTCAATCGTGTGCAAAACTACGAATCTTGCCGATGTTTCGTGAACATTGCAGTTCACTTCTTTCACTCTTTCACTCTTCTTTCACTTCTTTCATCATAATGAATCATCGTGAAAGCATTAAATCTATTATATACCAACATCGTCCATTTGGACGATGTTGATGTTTGGATGATGTCTAATTATTTTAATGAAGGGGTTGCAGTACAGAACTAGATTGATAATTCAAAACTACATAACTGACTCTCTTTACCTGTCTGAAACCTAAACTTGGAGTATGGGAGGGGCTGCAGAAGTAAGACTCCGGCCTCACTCCCTCTGATACTTCAAGGTTAGGTTCCAGCAATGCTCGTCTCCACTCAAGTACTTAAGCCTGCGACTAGCGTACGGTGTGAGTACATTCAGTTATTCCAGTCACTGATCAATTCGTGAGAGGGCCGGCGTCACACTTTTAGGCAAGTGGGTAGTAAGGTGGGCGGGAGGAGCGCCTCGCAGAGTAGATATAAATACCGCTAGAAGCGGAAACGAAAAGGAAGGACTCGTTAATAAGTGGCAGATATAGATATAGTAGCAGACGCGTTTTCCTCAAGACGCCATTTTTCACAATGGTCAACACAATATCTCAAAAACTAATTGATCGATTGCGCTAAAATTTTCATGGTATACTCATGACATCGATAGTTCCAGCCCGTACCAAAATTATTGTCATATCTATATTTCTTTTCTTTTTCATTTAAAGAAAATAACAGCAAAAAACATGATGAGAATCGTGTTTTTATATTCGATTGTTCACAGAAAAAATTATTCAAAATTTGGACTCAGTTTTGGTATCGACTGTAGCCATAGATCTACCGATTGAAACGGTAGCTGAATTTCTAATTTCAGATCAACAGAACAGCTGGAATCGTGTTGACCATCCCGCAAATTTTTTTTGACACGGATGTCAATCCAGATGTCTACAGTCGATTTGATGGTATATTTTAACGTAAGAGAATTTATAATGACTTTTGAATATTTCATAAATATACAAAGAAAAACCAGACAATTTGGCCTTTATTATTCGTCACGAAAAATTTAGAAAAAAGTGTAAGAAAAACACCTGTCATATGAGACGACCCCCTTAAGTTTTTTGAATTTTTCAGGGATTGAGATTCTAAGTGCAGACCTAAGCCTTGTCTATAAGGCTTCAAATATAAACTCTTCGCCATTGTGATAGATTCTATAGCTTCATTGTGTTGTTTGGTTGCTTGAAGTTGCTTCTTAGCTGCACTCATGTCATTTATTGATTAAGTTACACCCGCAGCCCCGCCAGCTAACGCTCCGGTTGCACTAAGCCCTGCAAAGAGTGGTATAAGAAAAGGCGAAAGACCGCCAGTTTTAGTTGGTGTGGGTAGAATTCGAGGTTTTCTTATGTTACGCTTTCCACCAGCTTTTTTACAGCTGCCCGTTGGCGCCTTGAAGAGCTGATTTAATACCGATTGTGCATCCTTACCAACAATTATTGATTCTTTAGCAGCTGTTACGATTTTTCGTAATGCTAATTTCTTATTTTTACACACTCCCCTTCTTCTTGTCTTATTTTTCAACCCCACGCCCATTTTTGTCTAAGGCTTCATTATGTTTGCTGCTGCCCACGCTGAGGCTTTTTCACTTAATCCTTTGTCTTTAGCTAAAACACGATTCCGAGCCTTTTTAGCTAATTTTTTGTCAGCTATATTTCTCGCCTCAATATTTTCAGCTGACTTTATGTTTTTTCTGTACACACATGATAATAACCAAGTAAAAAGACTTTCGGAACTGAATAGTTATTTTATAAAACATATTATTTATAGTTTTTCATTCAGTTGCATTTGAGATGGAGTTCAAATCAGAACCAATGAAACTACCTATATTAAATTTTGATGATATCACACAACCTCTAAAAAGTAAGGAAAAATGACATGGAGATTTACAATCAAATAGTGTAAGAGCTATATTTTGTGGACCATCCAATTGTGGAAAAACAAATGCTTTACTTACTCTACTTACACATCCAAATGGGTTAAGATTTGAAGACTTATGTCAGGCTTATGCTCGGATTCGAAAGCATTTAATACCTGTTAATGTTAATTTGTTGGTATTATTTGAACAAGATGAAATGAATCTTAAACATATACATGATGATCATGTGAATACTGACATGTCTCATGTCAAATTCAAGGAATTATGTTTAACTTGTTGGAATAAAAATAAGTATGGTTTTGTAGTGATTGATAAAGATAATGATATACGTCAAGGTAGATACAGAAAAGGATTTGATTGTTTTATAAATTAAAACAACTAATAAAGAAGGGGGCAGTACCTATTGAAACTTGAATGTATCAACATGTCTTCTCAATAAAATATTTTGCATCAAGTTGCTAAGGCTAGTTCAGCCATTCAAAAAAAGCAGAATGATATTTTAGGTAAGGAATCACTTGAACAAACTTCAAGTGATACTTTTAAGGCAGTTTTTGCACCACTTGAGAAAATAATTGATGATTTTAAAAATGTTAACAAACTTAATTCAGTTAAGGATGAAGTGAACAATAAAGACTTTACGCAGGATTATTTCCCAGAAGAAGAAAAAAAAAGGAGTGAAGGAGATAGGTGAAGAGCTGGGCCGGCGGAGTAAAATTTGTCAGTCTATGGAGTTTCTTGTTTGAACGTGGGGAGGGGGAAAATACTTTTCGAAGAAGATTAATAATAATAACCTTTCAATTCATTCATTCACGTTATTCACATTGAAGCTCCCATGTTCTGCTCGCCTTTTGCGTGTTTTTTGTCACGCGATTTTGTCTGTAATGTCAATCTGACAGTTTATTAGTATACGTCAGTTTGACATCGTATAAAATTGTCTTCCTACTTGAAGCAACATGACGTTGTTCCCCTTGCATGGAAATGCCTTATAATTGATTTTCAAGATATTACTTTTTCAATTCAAATTGAAATGGTTGAAATTTAAAAAGGTTGATGCACAATTTGAAAATTAACCAATTTTAGCGACTTCGTTTCAAGATCCTAATTTAGGAATTCTTCAATTTTAAACGATCTTATGAACAGCCGAATTTTCAACCAAATAGTTGAATTTTCAAACAAGAAGGTTAATTTTCTAGCAAAAGACGAATTCTCTACGAAAATTGTACTAGTTGATACTTAAATTAAAAAAGATTTTACTTTAAAATGAAGAAGAGTTGAATTCATTTAGGAAAGACAAATTTTCAACAAAATAGTTGAACTCTCAATAAAAAAAGATTATTTTCAACCAAACAGTTACATGTTTAATAAAAAAAAATTAAATTTCTACCAAAAGAGAGGAATTTTCAAACTCAAAAGACGAACTTTTATCGAAATAGTTGGATTTTCATCCAAAACAGATTTTGAAGTCAAGAGAGAAAAATATGTTGACCAAATTCTTGAATTTTCAAGCCAAAAGGACGAATTTTCAATCTGAAAAAATGAATTTTTAACAAAAAAGTTAATTTTCAGCAAAATACTTGAAGCCTCAACCAAAGCAGACTGATTTTTCACCAAACACTTGCATTTTTAAAGAAAAAGATGAAATTTTATCAAAAGAGAAGAATTTTCGAACCAAAGAGACGAATTTTCGGCCAAAAAAAATTGTCTGTCATTAAAGTATTTTCAACTGAAAAAAAATCGGTTTTCAACCAAAAATAGAACATTTAAATTTTCAGTTCAAAAAATTGATTATCAACCAACAGAAAAAAAATTTGCAACAGAAAAGTTGAATTTTCAGCAAAAGAGGTGAATTTTCAAATAAGGTGATGAATCTCCAACACACAAGAAAAATGAATTTCTACCAAAAAAGATTAATTTTTAAACCAAAGAGACGAATTTTCAACTAAATATTTAAATTCTCAATCAAAACAGGTTAGTTTTCGACAGAAAAGTTGCATTTGCAACCATAAATGATGAAATTTCTACCATAAAAGATGAACACTGGTTCCGACGGAGGAGTCGGCGTCAATGAGAAACCAGGACGGCACCAGCAGGGCCGACTAAGCGTGTCTCAAGAAAGATTGATAAATGAAATTTTTTAAAAATAATAGTAATGACCCAAAAATAGTTCTCTGGACGGGACCTGACGGAGGAGTCGGAGCGTGGATAAGAGACCGGGGCGGCACCGGCAGGACCGACCAAGCGTGTCTCAAAAAAAAAAAAAAATAATAAAGAAGAAAAGAAATTCAAAGAAAATCAATCCTCTGGACGAGACCCGGCGAAGAAGTCAGGGCGTCGACGAGAGACCGGGACGGCACCGAAAATTGTTGTCCCTGAATTCTCTGTAAAGAAAGAAAGGGGGGGGGGGTACGATAGAGCCGAAGGAACGAAATTTTCTCAAATTTCCAAGAGAAAGAACAAATATATTTTGAAATTACCCTAATACACTTAGAGAGTTACAATTGTAAATGAAAAAAAAATCCGAAGTATACGGCTTACCATAATCCTTATTCTACCGCTTGCCGTCGGATGGCAGACGAAGAGGAACGAACGTTTCCTTCTATTCTCATTAAAGGGAATTATAGTCTTCCAAAAAAATTGCTCCTTTTCGTTTTGAGATTCGAAAAGGAGCAACTTTTTCTAGACTAATCTCAAATTTCGTTTTTTCACAGACCGAATAAGACGCAAAAAGAAACTAAAGCTCCCGTTACGGTCCTGCTTCCGTCGGATAGAAATTTTAATCTGTTTACGTCCGGATCATGAAAATCGTGTACCCCCGGGTCGGTAAATCGATTCCGGCGGCTGGCTCCCGTCACCGGGACGAAAAAATATATTCCGTTACCGGGATAGGACGCGGTTGCGACTTACGGACTAAACTTTTCCGAGAAACACTACTTTGATTTTTTTCTCGATTCCGAACTTCGAACGGACAGAAGGTTTGGGTAGTTCCGGTACGTGCCAGGTTGTCCAAGTTACTACGATAATGACTTCTGTCTGATTTACGTCGACGGTTCATGGCAGGGATTTATTAGGTAGGGATTTTTGCTGATTTGAGGAATTTGGATAAAGGTGGAAGGGCAATACCATGCTACTTACAACTATGTTTGCAGGTGTGCAGAATTCGTGTAGCTCCAAATGCCTTTGCTTGAATTCTTAGACCTACGAGGAAGGAACCTCGTCAGCATTCAGCAAAAGTCAAACAGTTCCGAAATCTTTTATAAAGAAATTTTAAATTCAATTTCCATCGAAATTGATGCAGGTTGGAATTTCCAACTAGAGTTTAAATTAGTATTTGTTATTTCCAACCTTATTTTTAGGTACGAAAAACCGAAATACCGAAAGTTGTGGTGAAATTTGGATATAGTGGTGTTTTGGTATAATTTCGTCTAGTATCAATATTATTTAATAGTTTTTTAGGAGTATATTATGTAATATATATAAAAAAATATAAAGTAGCACTGTAATTTTTCAAGTCATGCAATGTAATAGGTGGAAGGTAATAATTAAGGTGAATAATGAAATAAATGAGGAAGTATTCGACCGAAAATACTATAAGCAAAATAAAATTTCTTCCAAGATAAATTGAAAATTTCAAGTTGGACGCTTTAAATTTCCGCATTTACTTTCGAGAGTCTTCACTTTTAATCCGCGAATCTTTTCAGAGCTGGAATGGACAAATTAAGATCCGTTCGGTAAAGACTACAAAGCGCATACCTAAAAGCGAACTCGCATCAACATCCCGCTCATGCGTAG
>JAUMHM010000087.1:3748935-3776189 GCA_032362435.1 Melikaiella ostensackeni
CCCCCCCCCCCCCCCCCCCCCCCCCCCCCCCCCCCCCCCCCCCCCCCCCCCGTGGAAGTAATGCCATGCAACGATAAAGTTCAATAATAACTTGATAATAAATGTTGATAATACATTTCAACATTTACTTTTCTGGAGAGACATTTTTTCACAACTTATAAACTCAATATTTAAATAAATCATTATTCAAATATTGATATGAGACCATTAGACAAACAAAACTAACATCAAATATAATAACTTCATAAGTTTGAAAATCACATTCATATTTCAGATTGTACACTCTTTTCCCTGTTCTCTTTTTTTATCTCGCTTTTTCGCTTAAATGCTAACTTAATTAATGGAACCCAATAAAAAAATCCAACTATGTATGTTTTAAAATGATTCTTTTTCAGTTATAAATTGAACTATTTGGTTTAAAATTCAATTATTTGGTAGAAAACTAATCTTTTTGTTGAAAATCAAACTTTTTTGTTGAAAAATTCAACAATTTTGTTAAAAATTAATCTATTTTGTTGAAAGTTCATTCTTTTTGGTAGAACATTCATCTTTTTAGTATAAAATTAATTTTGATGTTGAAAGTTCAACTATTTGGTTAAAACTTCATCTTTCTGGGTTGAGAATTCAACTACTTGGTTCAACTACTTTGTTAGAAATTCATTTTTTTCAAGATTCACCTCTTTCGCTCAAAATAAAATTATGTATTTTGTTGAATATTCGTTTATTTGGTTGAAAATTAATTCTTATGAAAAAACTGAACTATTCCATTTCTGGTTAAAAATGCATCTTTGTAGGTTGACAATTCAGCTATTTGGTTAAAACTTTAACTATTTTGTTAAAAGTTTATTAATTTCGCTACAAATTCAACTATTTTGTTAAAGTCATCTTATTTGGCCGGAAATTCAACTGTTTTGTTAAAATTTGTCTTTTTGTCTTGAAAACATAACTATTTGGTTAAAAGTTCAACTATTTCATTGAAATTTTGTCTCTTTTGCTTAAAAGTTCAATTGTTCGGTTGTTAATGTAACTGTTTGGTTAAAAATTATTTGTTTGTTTGTTGAAGAAACGCAAAATAAACGTGCAATCCGTGTTTAGCCAACGGCCACATTACTTTCAGAGGGGGGGGGGGGCAAAACTAAGGTCATCAATGAGGAGGGGCAGGGGGGTTAAAAATAGCCTAAAATTGGTAACGTAGTTTATGGACGGCCCCTGAGACTCTACAGCCTCAACGATTATTTCCGTAAAAATAATAAGTTTTTCGCAGGAATTACAACTAATGGTACCAGACGCATTTGTAAAATGTTACATTCTATTCTTTGGATCTCTCAGTACTTACATGTCTTGATACGAGTAGATAGACAGGAGGAGTTCTATATCAAGATTCCTACCTTACCGACTTCGAGATTATTCTACAGCTCAAGTGGTTCATGCCCGTGCTAAGTTTCTATAATGTTCTCAAAAACTTTTAAATTAGTCACCAATATTTAGAAAGAAAGCAATAAATTATCCTTGTTTTCTATCAACTATATTACGCAGTCGAAAATGTAAGAACAAATCAAAATACAACTTTGAAAATACTTGATTAAAATTATAAATAACCTTGAAGTTGTTTACGCAAAATTAATTTCTTGCATTTGCGCAATATAATTTGATGACTTCATCGGGACTTTCGAGAACATTCTAGAAACTTAGCACGGACATGAACTACTTGAGCTATAGAATGAACTCGAAGTCCGCAAGGTGGGAATCTTGATATTTTTTACGATTTAGGATAGAATTTTTGGTCTAAATGGGTCCATTTCTTTCATCAGCGTCTTATACCATCAATTGTATTTCCTGTCTAACTTATTATTTTTACGAGGTACGTGATAAAAAAAACTTTATTGTTGAGTTCGATCCTCTGAATCTCTAATTTTTCTCAGTTTTGGCAAGCCAAAATACAATGCAATCCCTGTCGTGCCTTCTTCATTTCTTCTTCCTTTTTTTCTCATTTTCTTTTTTCATCTTTGTTCGTGACCGAGAAAAACCTTTCCGTAATTGTTTTTTTTCTTCGAGAAAAATATATAGCTAAGACTACGAGAATGGTGATAAGTCTGCAATAATTAAAGTAGAAACCAGTCGAGCTTCGAGAAAACTATAGACTGTAGAGGATGAAATCCGGATCGCTCTCTCTGTTTTCCCGAGGGATCAGGAATCCCACGGCCAACCTGTATAGAAAAGGGAGTGGGCGTGCGTAGATTTTTCTCTCTCACAAGAATCAAGATGGGTATCAATACTGAAATTCGGAGGTTTTGCTCGGAAGGGTAGATTGTTATCGAGATACCCGTGGAAAATCAAAATGTAATTATCGAGCTTTTAATCCAATAACTGGTTTCTCTAATTATTTTCCTGCAAAGAAAATAGTTCCTATACTGGGTTTAAATAATTAAGCTAGTTAAAAGTAACTAAAAAATCTGCAAATTAAGCTACTTATTCTGTTTAATGATTTTATATTTATATTTTAACGATAAATGGATGTCGTAGGTGTCGACCAGGGTACAAATTAATAAATTAATGGTAAAGGGTGTAGATTACTGGTCTCAAAAATTGATTAATATGAAATTCTAAGAATTCCCTCAGTAATTCATTTCCAACGTTTCGGTCACACGTCGGAAACACTTCTTAAGTACAAAATCGTATGAGCTTTACATAAACGGAAATATAACAACGATTATACAGATTGGAGAAAAATTAAAAAGTATATGTATACACAAAAGATTCGAATTTAACAATTAAATAGTTTTAAAAACATACCTTGAGTAATTGAAATGCCAAAGAGTTAAACATATAAAATTATCATCAATTGGAGCCATCAAAAAATACTAATATTATAAGCAAAGTTATGGTGTGCCTATGGGCTCCCCTATATCTGCTGTTCTATCCGAATTGATAACGGAGGAATTGGAGAGCGAGGTTCTCACCCATCACGCACTATCTAAACCCTTATTGTTCATTACTTATGTGGACGACTTTTTATCCTACTTGCCAAAAAATGAGATTAACGGTTTTATGGATATCTTTAATAACTATCATAATAAATTACAATTCACAATAGTAAAAGAAGTAGATAAAACCATTCGTCAGCATCACTCATTGTAACGGCCAGATCACCACCAACTGGTAGAGAAAACCAACATGGTTGAGCCATTACACTAATTTTAACTCCATTACATTTTCACCTCATAATTTTAGTGTAATTAACAGCCTCGTTGATGAGATTATCAAACTTTCTCATAGACCTTTTCATAAAGAAAATTTAAAACTGATAACCGACACACTTTTATCTACTGGATTTCCGTTAAATTTTATTAATAGGCAGGTGCAACGCCGTCTACGTGTTCTGGAATCAGTTAAGAGTAATATCAACAGTATCAACAATCTGCAGGATAAGAATTTAAATCTGGATAGATCAATAGTATTACCATATACACCTTTACTTTCCAAGTTTTACACGAGGTTCTTTAATAAGTAGAACGTTAAAATGTTATTCAAGCCTATAAAAGACCCGTTTAATTGTTTTGTGAATCAAAAAGATGAAATTCCTATAGAAAAATCTACAAATATTGTTTACCAAATAACATGTAATGGTTGTGGTAAACGTATCATTGGGCAATTCAAGAGATACTTGCAAAATAGAATGAAAGAATATAAAAGGTCATATGAAGAGTGAAAAAGCAACTCTGCTCTAGCTAAGCATGCGTTAGAATTTAATCACAATTTCGATTTTGATAATTTAGTCATTTTGGCCAAAGAAGATGCGTACAATAAAAGGACATTTATGGAGGTTTATCACATTATAAGAAACAGCAATACTGTCAATCTAGGATCAGATCTGGATGGAATTAGTAGTTTCTACAATAGCTTAATTTTAGCACCGATTCATTATTAAAAGTAATAATCTCATTATTTTACGAAACATTTTTACGAAGCTTACTTTCTATCCCTGCGTCAAATCAGACAGGCGGATACACTTCAAGTCGTAGAATTTCTTGGCGACAAAATATGTTGTTTTCTAGAAGAAATTAGACGACACATATTTTTCTGATTTGAGAATGAAAAATCTTCAGGGAAGTTATGAGTATTTGAACTTTGAACTTTGTTTAAAAGAAAATACCAATTCTTTCTTTAAACCTCTATAGCTGTTGACTTAAGTGAGATATTTAAATTTTCTTTCCAGATTCTGGCGTGCTTCACCGTCCTCTTTTAAAACCCGTCGAAAATTATAATAAGGTTTAAGTTAACAAAATAGCATCGAGTTTTTTGAAAACATAAAAAGTCTATTTTCACGAAAACCCCACCTTTTTATCCATTGTCATTTTTGTTTTGTTAAATTTGTACTTCTATAGGAAAGACATCCTATAAACCCCTTACTCTCTTATGATATTAAGCATCGTTCGCACAAAAAATTTTTAAAAAAGTCTAGTGTCCACAAAAATGGTTTTTGCCAGCATAAAACTTAATAAGTACCTTCTTTATGAAATAGATATGAGATTATTTTTTCTCCCCAAAGCTAATGAAATGTTGTTTTTCGCAAGGCAATAAAATATTAATCTATACTTGATGTCAACAATGAAAATCCAAGCCTCTCAAATAGAATAACGAGGATCCAACAAATTACTGCCAACTAAGCAAAGTTTGCCTGTTTATTTGGCACGCGTTCTGTCGCAAACATCGAGATTATATCGAATCGAACAAATACGAGAGCCGTCATTCTGTCGGCGAAATCAATGCTCGCCGATTACATCGCGTTGTGGCACGCGTGCGTATTACGTGACGTTGCAACAATCTCTCGGATAAATGAGCAAATTCTATTTTCCTACTCATTTGAGACACGGATAGTAAACACTAAAAATGGCTTATATCAACTTTCTTTGTAAGAATAATAATAAACAAGGGAGTGAGTCATGGTGCGAATTTTTAGAATGAAATGAATGTAACAAAATTTGATAAGAAGGTGATAATTTGGTTGCTATTCTTTGAAAAGATGCGAATTTAAAATGGTGTAAAAACATTTTTATTGTTTCTTACTACAGAAAGTAAAGGAATTATGTTTTTGAAAGGGCTACATTCGGGATCAATATATAAAATCAATTAATACTAGAGGATATTATTTAAAACTTGGATTGTCCCAACTTATTAATGACATATAACCTCATAGTAATCAATTACTCCGTGTACACATATGTGTTTTCAGCCTGCGTACAAGGAAATTAATATTAAATATTGCAATTCAATTACTATCATTAACAATGCACAAAAAGCAAACAATAATTGTATGGCTTGGTTTGCTAGGGAGATATATTCTTTTGAATAATTCGTTCGAATAAGCATCTCGATGAGCATGCTAGGATGAAGGGTGCAAGAAGATCATAAAATTCAAATCCCTAACAAACAAAGCAGTCACTTTTCAACCTCTAAAAGATGTGAGAATTCTAAAAGTAAATTGCTTTTCACTCATATAAAAAAACGATACTTCAACGTAGCAAATATTATTTTTAATCCAAGTCGACATGCCAAGCGCTTCAATTTGAGCCATCTTCGAAGATAATCGATCGAAAAGAAAAGTTTCCAGCACAGTGGTCTAAAAAACGAAATTTCCTCATCTTTTTATTTTTCAATGTTTGATAATAAAAAAACGACACTTCAACACAGCAAATTTTATTTTTTAATCCACATCGACTTGCTAAACGCTTCAATTTGAGCCATTTTCTAAGTTAATTCTAAAAGAAAACATTCCAACATGGTGGTAAAAAAATTAAGTTTCGTCATTTTTCAATCTTTGATAACATAAAAACATCAGTACATATTTGAGCCACCTTCGAACAAAATCGGATAATTTTTAGGGTATGATGAACCCTGTACAAAAAAGGTGCTCGCTAATAAAATATATGATGATAATTAACAACCAATGCATTTTTTAATCGAAAAATTAAATTAGTACAATTATAAATCAATTAACATTTAGGAAAAAAATTTGGATGAACAATGTTGGTCACCTGTAATCACAAGATATCTGTTTTAAAGCAACTTACTTGAAAATTATATTGCAATCTATTATTAATGTACGTATATATTATTATCCTTAAATCACTCTGCTTCGTCTTAAGGCATTCAACTTTATGTTTGCGTAATGTCATCAACCATTTCGTATCCTTGCTTTTTCATCATCTACTATAAAGACAGGCCCGCCAAATGTTCATTTTCAATAAATGTTTGTAATGAGCCATTTACTACTTATTCAATATTATATGATATGATAAATATTATAATATGTTAATATTAATTTAAAAATTTGATTTATTGTTTTTAATTTGTAATTTCTTTGTTTAGCGTGAATATTTTTGTTTTCAAAATTTGAATAATCTTACATTTCTTTATAAGTTTATATTATATAATGCTACTGAGAGTGTATTATTTGTCGGCGCTTATTACACTTGTTTCTTTCGAGGTAGTACAATTCCTCAAGATTTATCTTTGAAAAAATATATACCACAGAAGAAAAAAATTCAATCTTTTTAATGTTTGAATATACTAATTCAAGGGGTACAATTTAAAAAACAAAACAAATTCATTAGCTCTCAGTCAAAGAAATTTCTTTTGATTCGAAGAATTTTCTTTGATTCAAAGAAATGGTTTTTTGTTCCAATGAAAATTTTTCTTTAATCTAAAATGATCTTCATTTTAAAGTTATTTTAAGTCAAATGAAAAAAATTATATTTATATAAGAAAAATGGTTTCTTTGATTCAAAGAATATTTTTCTGGGTGTAGTGTAAGTAGTTCGACTGTTTTAATAATTATTCAATTAAAAAAAAGGTTTTTAGGAGCGCTTCGATCTTATCGGAGTTGAGGCTTGGTTGTAAATGCGTTGGAAATTCGAATAAGTACGTACATACAGTTACACGTAGAAGATTTGTAAACGTGGTAAGTGTGCTAATACATATACAGGGAAGTCCCGTGTCTCTCTGATTTCCCCAGAGAGCCAACGGTGGTTCGCCTCGCCTATGTATTCCCTGAGACGAAACCCTTACTCTGCCTGCGACCCCTCTTCCTCTTTAGCCACCCTTAAACCAACCCACTCCTATCTTCCAACTAATACCGCCAAACTTAGATAAACCGTAGAACAGCATGATTCTGATAATTAGTACTTGATTTTGAAGCCTCTGTGGTAATTATTGAGAAGTACTGTGCTTGTTGATCGATGTTCTATTAACAACGACTGTACAAGTGGGCGGAATTACTATGGAATTCAAAATGGAATTATTGTACTTAATCCAAATCGTTGTTGTTGTTTTGATTGTGCGTCTAAGGGAATAATAATTTATAAATAATGTTCTGGATGTAAGATGACATACTTCAGACAAAATGGACCTCGATGATGTAGAGAAAATCTTGTATTCGACAAAAAATAGTCAATGTTTCGAGAGTTGATATGCTCTTCTCATCAGAAAATATTAATCCATGTTGGTCAATTAGTAGTCCATTTGTTTAACAATATTAATAAAAGTTATTTTGTAATGTTTTGAATCAAGATCTACGCAGTAAATATGTAGTTATCGATATGATCTGCAGCAGAATGATCCAAGAATGTAACAGTCTTTTGTTTCTTTGGCTTTATATTGGCTTGTCAGAAGGTGAAAATTGAAGGTGAAAGGTCTTATTGTGGTTCGATTATGAATGACAATGTAAAAGACGATCACCAGCCCGCCGAAGAAGATGTTGAGGATGCATGGGTCCCTTATTGGAATAATTTTACAAATCAGACGAGATTAAACTGTTCAACATTTTCAAAAGTCTATGACAGATGCGGAATCGGATACAGGTCTGATGCTTTACTGGCTTCAGCAATTTTACGCGACGTAAATACATTCCGGAAATAAAAGGTTTATTTTTTGACAAGAATAAACTGTATCGGGACGGAACAAAAACTCGTCATCAACTTCAGAAAGAGCAGCTCTCATTGGCTTCAAAAATGAAGGCTTTTTACTTCGATGGTAGAAAAGACGATACAAATTTAATGGATGGAACAAGGTAAAGGAAAAACACGGCAAACAACAAAACGAAAAGAACATACTTCTCTCATTCAAGAACCAAGAAGTACTTATTTAGAACACATATCCTCATCTTCTTCAGATGCAAAAACAATTACACATGATATCCTTCAGTTTTTCTTTGACAGAGAAATTAGTATCTCCAATCTAGATTGTGTGGGTTGTGACGGCTGTCCTATGAACACTGGTAAGTAAACACGCAGGTATAATTCGATTGCTAAAATTGGAATTGGGTAAGCCGCTACAACGGAGTGTTTGATAGCTTCATGGTAATGAGCTGCCATTCAAAGCTTTGTTTATAAAACTTGGTGGAGAAACTTCTGATCCTAACGATTTTTCTGGTCCAATCGGGAAAAGCTAAGCTTCTTGTGAAGAACTTCCGGTTATAAAATTCGATGCTGTCGACAGTCCTAATTCTCCTGTAGTAAGTAGTTGACGCCCGTGATCTTAGTCCTGATCAAAAGTACCTGCTAGATATATGGAATGTCATCAAGGAAGGAGAGTGTTCTGAAGATCTTGCTCGAAAAAATCCAGGGAAATTATCACACGCCAGATAGTTGACTAGGATAAGTAGAACTCTTCAAGCTTACATTGGGACAGAGAATCCATCATTTGGGTTAAGAGTCTTAGTTCAATTCATCATGAGAGTATATATCCCAATGTAGTTCGAAATTAAGTCTTAACCATTTATTGAAGATGCCCCGAAACGTCTCTGAAAAAGCATTTCTTTGAGTGCGTTCTTGAAGGAAAATCTCGCTGAATGTATTCAAAAAGTAATACAAAATAATGCCTACTTTGCTCACCCAGAAAATCTTCTTCTTGCTATGCTATGTGACAAAAGGAAAGAAAATCTGCAAGCTCGCGGTGTCTCGAATAATTTCTGCGAGACAATCAACTGGGAAATCAAAATTAAGGAAATTCGAGCTTCCTTCGTTGAATTTTGAAGCAAAAGACTACACTTAACTCATCGACTGGAAGAAGTGCAAAATTTCGTAACCGCCATTAACGAGATCGATGACAGTTGAAAATCTCACCGAATTCACAACGAAGGACGTAACTCATATAATTTCTAAAGACATTTTTCATCTTCCATGCCATACTCAAGCAGTGGAAAGGTGTATGAAAATAGTCACATCCGCATCTCGGCAAGCTTACTCCGCTGACGTTAGAGATGGAATCATCCGATCAAGATTCGAAAGTCGGAAAAGCTTGCCCATTTCTGAAACGAAAAATGATTTTGTTGCGAAATTAAAAAGGGACGAATAAATTTAAAGTAATCTCAGAAATCAACATAAAAGTTGATAAAAGTGATATAACTCTAAGAAAATAGGCAAAAATTGAATTCTGAGGATTCTTTAATCTTCTACGTCATTCTGGCCACATAAAAATAATTTGAATTACTTCCTCACTGTACAAGTATAAATCTAGGTACACTCAAAAACATTTTTACCTTATTTAGACACCGAAAATTAATTTTGTTGTGAAATAAAGAGCAATACATCACTCTTACATATTTTCTTGTAATTCAAAATCAATAAAAATGATTTTAATATCGCCATTCTTCATATATTATTGTTTGTACCATATTTAAAATACATTCTTCATAACGTACTATATATCAGACATTTCATGGTCAAATAGTCGATAAAATTGCCGTAACTCTAAGAAAATAGAGAAAAAGTCGACTTTTTTCAATTTTTGAAATTTCAAAGTCACTTAGAGAGGGTGAAAAATATTTTGGTGGAATTGTCGCTATACGGGTACGAATCGACTCGCTTAGAACTATAATCATTGATAATTTGAATCTCAAAAAAAAATTTTTGGTTTTCAAATGTGAAGAAGTGTGTCGTTTTTTGTGATTTTTAGCTATATCTACGATTCGGAGACAGAAAGATTTTTTGTATGAAACTTCAGGGGAGTGATTTTGACTCCCAAAAGAAAGTTTTCATTGCTATTAGAACTTCGCGCAAATAACTTTTTTTTTCGATACGCCGTAGTAATCTTGTATTATAAAGAATGTTCTGGATGTAAAATCATATACGTCAGACCAAAGAGACCTCGATAATGTATATCCATCTTTGACTAACTTTACAATCATATTACTTTTGAAAGGAACTCAGTATATCGTACGTAGAACTGATTTTCCTAATATTGATTCCAAAATACTTGAGATTTTTCTAAACAAGGTAAAACTACTGTATTAAATCTAATATAATCTTGGATACTGTTTTTGTTTTGATTATCATTTGTACTTTTTATATGAATAATTCTGTTGTGCACATGTTTTTCAATAAAATCAATAGGAAAATGGTAGAGAAAAATAATCTGTTTACATAATTCAACTTCTTTTAAATGGAAATTTGGATGCGATAATTTAAGAGCTCTGGCTATCATATTTTTTACAATTCCCATTTTGTTTTTAACAGGATGATTAGAATTAAAATTTAGTGTTCTTCCCGAACAAATCGTTTTTCTGTACCAATCAGTAATAATATAATTTTCATCAGTTTTTATTAGAGTTAAATCTTGAAAATTAAGTCTACTTTCAGTTTTAATTTCAACAGTAAATTGTAATCTTGGATGTATGCACAGTAAATCTGTAGGTGTCGATTTAATATGTAGTAGAGTGATCTATGAATGAAACAGTCTTTCATTTCTTTATATTGATACAAATTTTCTTATCAATTGGATACCGTTGCAGCAAAAACGATACCCTCTGATTTACTGTGTAATCATGTATTATAAAGAATTTTTTGGATGCAAAATTACTTACGTCAAACAAGAAATACCTCGATGATGTAGAGAAGAGCCTTTATTCGACAAATAATAGTCGATGTTTCGAGAGTCAATATGCTCTCCGCATCAGGAAACATTATTCTATATTGGCGAATTGGTAGTCCATTTGTTCAAAAATATTGATTGAATTATTCTGTAGTATTTAGAATCAAATCTTGTATTAGGAGGAATGTTCTGGATGTAAAATAATATACGTCAGAACAAAAAGACGCCGATGATGTGGAGAAGATCCTTTATTCAGCAAATAATAGTCGATGTTTCGAGAGTCGATATGCTCTCCTTATCAGGAAACATTCATTCATATTGGTCAATTAGTAGTCCATGTGTCCAAAAATATTAATCAAAGTTATCCTCTAGTATTTAGAATGAAATCTTGTACTAGGAAGAATGTTCTGGATGTAAAATGATATACGTTAGACCAAAAAGACCTTGATGATGTAGAAAAGATCCTTTATTTGCCAAATAATAGTGGATATTTCAAGAGTCGATATGATCTCCTTATCAGGAAACATTAATCCTCATTAGTCAATTAGTAGTCTATTTGTTCAACAATATTATTAAAAGTTATTTTGTAGTGCTCAGAACTAAGATCTCCACAGTAAATCTGTAGGTATCGATTTGATCTACAGCAAAATGATTCAAGAATGTAACAGTCTTTTGTTACTTTACATTGATATAGATTTTCAAATCAATAAAATACCTCTACAGCGAAAACGATACCTTCAGATTTACTGTGTAGTCGTGTATTATAAAGAATGTTCTGGATGTAAAATGACATACTTTAAACCAAAAAGACCTCGATAATGTAGAATGTAGATGATGTAGATGTAGTTATTCATTGAATGAAGAATAGTCGACGTTTAGAAAGACGAAATTCTCTCCACACCAAGAAACATTAATCCATATTAGTCAATCAGTAGTCCATTTGTTCAACAATATTAATAAAAGTCACTTTCTAGCAAGGGCGGATCCAGAAACTGAATTTGGTGGGGGCGATTCGAAAAGTTATGAAGGGGTAACTTTATAATAGCTGCGTGCATGGGTTATATAATTGCTGATACTATACAGTAAACAAATGAAAAAACATGAGTGAAATTTGCAATTCAAGAAACTTTGGTGGGAGCGATCGCCCCTATCGCCCCACCGTGGATCCGCGCTTGCTTTCTAGTGTTCAGGATCATGATCTCTGATTCTCTTCTCAAGTTAATTCTCTTAGTAGTTTAAATCGTCATTTTATACATGCCGAAAGTTTGTTATTTAAGTTTGTAATATTCTTCATTAATAACTTTTGAGGGACACATTAAAAATTGTGTAACGTATTAAGAATTCATGTTACATTTAGAAAGGAATCAGAACGAACGTTCTGCTCCATTTTAAGGATGTTACAAAACTTTTGATGTGTCCTTCAAAAGTTATTAATGAAGAATATCACAAACTTTCGATCAAATCAATCAAATCAATCAAATCTACAGATTTACAATGGAGATCTTGATTCTAAATACTACAAAATAACTTGTATTAATATTGCTGAAGAAATTTATGTATGTATGCATCTTCTCTCTGGGATCCTGAATCAGTAGTATGTAAATATTTATTTTATTCTATTTTCTTATTTTTTTACAAATGACTTCCGCATTCCATCTTACACTACATTCATTTTTTTTAGGATTAAGACTAAAATGGGCTTAGTATTATTTCGGAATTCGTGCTGGAAGCGCTTGTGGAATTACTATGGGATTACTGGAATTACTATGGAATTACTGGAATTTATGGAATTACTATGGATTTACTGAAATTCATTGATGTACTTCCGGAATTCATTAGAATTGTTCGAATTACTGGAAGTACTTGGTTTTACATAATAATTTAAAGTTGTTAATTCCTTTATTAGAAATTTCGAATTCTTGTCAAATATAATCAGATTAATTAGAACTACGATTAAAAAGATATACATCGACAGTTTAAAACTGATTGGCGCTAATCTAAAGTTTCTTAACATGATAAAAAATAATTACATGTCTACTTCAGTATTTTTTTAAATGAAGTGGAGTGATTATTTGAACATAAAAAACATTAATTTCCTGAGAGACAGATGTTCTCAATCACTTTTCCCTTGATGGTCAGTTTAGTTCTTCAAATGACAAATCATGCTCTCTGATTTCTCAACAAGGTGCCAGTCACGGGTCTTACCTGGCTGGATTATTTCCGGAAGAGGTCGACTAACCGGAAGTAGTAGGTCACAAGCTGGAGGAGTTTCTAGATTAATTTCATATCTTTTACTTAACGGACCACTGCTTCCAGCTGCAATCACTTCCTAAAAATAATTGAACTATTTATTCATTTTTTAGTATGCTCACGTAGGATTCGGAATTAAAAAATCCATCATAATGTAACGCTCTTTTTCAAAAGGTAGGTCACATTTTTTTGACCACTGAGTAAAAAAGTAAGTACTATAAAAGTATTCGATAAATTGCTAACTGTGCGTTTTGAAGATGGTTTTGTATAACAGAAAATGGTATTATGTCATTAAGGTTATTAATAGTATTAATCGTGTTTGAACGTTTTAAGCACTAAAAGAATAGTATTCAGCCCTTTTTGAAAAGGGTAAAATTCAATTCCATTTTGACAAAAGTATGTATTGTGAATTCATGTATGTTTAACAAAGAAGCCTGTAGGATGGGGTGTTATTATATTTAAAAAGTATTTCACAAGATTTTTTGAACTTCTTTTTACACCAAAGCCAAAACCACTCCACCAACAACTATTTTACAAATTTTGTTTACGCTGAAGTCTCTCAAAGATTTTAAATTTGCCTTTGATTTACTCATACGTAAATCATCAGAAAGATGCTTTCGGTAAAGAAACATTGAGTTCAGAAACTTTTAGCTTCAAGATGGTTGAAGCTCATCGTGATTGATTGATAAACAAATTTAGAAATAAACTTTCATAACATTTAAACTCTTTTATAAAGTTTCTAATCAGAACTCAGCAGGAACGTGGATAAGCCATCTGTTAGAAACCTTCAAGATATGGGTTCCTTAAAAGTTAAAACCAAGATCCAACGGTCATTTATCTTTTGGGGGTGGACAAGAATGAGGGCACGTGTCGAGGAACAGATGGATGAAACCTATCTAGCCATGGAACACTCCTTCACCGGTTAACCCTCTGCTATTGTATCTGATATGCTATCCCTTCGTGGTCACCTTTTAAGTTTCCCTTCAAGGAATAAAAGATGTTGTTACAGGTGACAGTAGAGCCTATGGGGATTCACTCTGGTTCTGGGTTACCTGATCGGTCTCAGCTTACACTCTTAGTCTTTTACACTTTGCGGAAGACACTAACCGCCTTAACCTCTTCCTAAGTCTTACAGGGGATAACTTTTACCCTCCGTTCTTCTAAGATACCCTATATTTATCGAAGCAGTTGTGAAAAAACCTTCTTACAATGAGTGACTAATTCTATGAGTGTCAAATTTATGGCTTCTTTATCACGAAAGTGAAAACAATGCTACAGATAGTGATTTTAAGACTGAATTTTTAAAATTCAATTATAAATGTTTTTTTTCAAAGATCGAAGTGAAAGCCATTTGCTTAAAAATACTTTTGTGTACTAAACTAGAACACAAAAAAACTCACAACTCCAAAATAGACTTTGAGACTACCCGCTTTTTCGGCTCATTAGAGACTAATGTACAATAAATGTACAAAACAAAAAGAAAAAATGGGGAGAAAAAAGAAAGACGTCATCGAAAACCAACCACACACTCTCTCTTTTCTCCGTCTTTTTTATATTACTGGGGACCCAATATGTTTCGAAGCCAATTTAGACTTTCTCATCAGGGATTATTCATAGGTAGACTACAGATACAACTAGTGAATTCATATGTAGATCAAAATCACTCACTAATACTATGAAATTTTCCGTGAAACTAACTCGGTCAAGTATAGCCCTGAATGAGCTGGAAGGGGTTAGACTTACGGGAAATTCCGTAACGATAGAAAGTTTGCAGATTAAAGTCAATTATTACCTAAAAATAAGACATAGAAAATTGATATTAAATGCTCGTTGGTATATTTTTCATTCTTTGATGAAAATTGATTTGTACGTAACAAGATTATGAAAGAAAACAAATTTCAATGTTTCCAATTAATAACTCTATCCCAAATAGCTTTTTAACATACCTTCTCTCTTCATAAATAACATCTTCATGAATTCTCTCTTTTTTTTATTTTTCTCATGACACAAAATATTAACATCGTCCCAATTAAAATCATGACAGTATGTAATTCTATATTTTGAAAGGACCGAATGATATTTCGCACTTTTAAGAAAATTATTCTTGCGTTTGTTCATCTTTTCTTGTTCTCACTAACGTACGTGTTTTGCCCTATTTAAACAGCATCGCACTCTCTACATTTAAATTTGTAAATCATACATTGTTTATCTAGTTTTTCATATCTATCTTTTCCTAACTTTGTAATCATATTACTCTTGTAAGGAACTATATACATCGTTTGTAGACCAAATTTTCCACATATTGATTTCAAAATACTTCAGATTTTTCCAAAATAAGGTAAGACTATGTGCCGTGTTGAATATATCATAATCTTGGATATTGTTTTTGTTATGATTATTATTTTTACTTTTTATATGAATAATCCTATTGTGTGTATGTTTTTCAATAAAATCAATAGAATAACGGAAAAAAAAGAATCTGTTTACATAATTCAATGTTTCTTTCATGAAAATTTGGATGCGATAATTTAAGAGTTCTGTCTATCAAATATTTACAACTTCTATTTTGTTTTGAATAGAATGATTAAAATTAAAATTTAGTGTTCTCCCCGAACAAATCTTTTTTCTGTACCAACCAGTGGGAATATAATTTGTATCAGTTTTTATCAGAGTCAAATCTAGAAAATTTAGTCTTCCTTCAGTTTTAATTTCAACAGTAAATTATAATCTTGGATGTATGCTATTAAAAGCATTTAAGAGGGTATCAACATGTTATGCATGTACGAAAAGTGCAGAATTATCAACATACTCGTATCTTGCATGAATGTCCAAATCAAAGGTGATTTATTAAAAATTTCATTTTCCAGATCTTCCATCACAATTTCTACAATAATAGCAGACAAAACTGAGCTTATCGGAGTTCCAAATTTTTGTTTATAAAAAGTATCATTGAATTTCAAATTAACAGAATGGAAGACAAATTTTATAGCCTTGAGTAATTGTATTTTTGGAATCTTAGTATGAAATTAAATCGAATCCCATCTTTTTTCTATGACAAGTTTAACTCATTTATAGGGAATATTCGGAAACATGCCCATTGCATCAAAGAAACAAAGATATGATTATCTTATCTTAACATGTTTTAAGATATCTCAAATAATCTCATCTTAACATTCTCAATTAATTTCACGAAGGCAGCAATGTTTTTTTATTAATTTTTCTAAATGTGTTGCTGATTCTTTGATGATTTCGCTAAGTAGCTCTTCTAATTTCCTAGTAGGTGAACTTATTGTCGAAATTACTGGTCGTAAAGATAGTCTACTTTATGAGCCTTCGCCAGGTTATAGGCTAAAGAGAGATTAGTATTAATTGTGTCAATATCGCACTTTTTATTACTTTTTCCCAAATAATTTTAAATCCTCAACCTCTAGAATTTTAAATGTACCCTTTTGAAGCATTTTTGTGGAATCATTTGGAATCATTTTTAAACTTTCTTCATCTTTCAAGATACGCATCATTTTATGAATATAAAGATTTTTTAATATAGCTACTGTAATACTCCTTTTATCTGCCTTTGTTACAAGTAATTCTGGACGATTAAAAAAATATATTTTTTTGTTTCAAAGAATCCCTCATTTAACTCTTCTTCTAATAAACTTTGTGGAACACCTTTATTAAAAAAATCATTAGATAAACCCATGATTTTGCCGTGAATTCCTCTACTTTGTTATCTGGTAATTGTGATATATTTGCTTCCATATCTTTAATAATTTCAAGGAATTGAATAAACTTTTTTTGTCCCTCTAGGTTAGAAATATTTAAAAACCAAGGATCAGGTTGGTCTTGGAAAAGAACCGAGTGAATATTCAGTAACAATTTTTGTATATCACCTAAAGTATGTAGAATGTTTTCAAACTTTTGTTCATGTTTTTTATTATTTTTAATTTGTTTGGATTATTACCTTTTTCTATTAGAAAAATGGAAAAATCTGAAAAGATTGGTTCCAAAGCAACTCACAATAAATGTTTTAATGCTAACTTCTGTGAAATTGTTTCGCTCAATAAACTTGGTGAACTGAGAGGCTATCGGTCGATATTTTCAAAAGTTCTTTTTGTTTTGCTACAGCTTCGGACACAAACCGTGTCAATTCTCGGATCGACTGCCCCGAAGAATAAGTCACTAACAATTCCGAAAACAGAGTGTATCAACTATATCCTGCTTCGCTAGAGTGTCGTATCTCTGTGTATTTGTAAATGGAGATATGACACTCTAGCGAGGCATAATATAGTTGACACGCTCTGTTTTCGGAAAAATTGGTTAGTGACTTATTCTTCAGGACAGTCGAAATATCGTTTTTGTTCCACTTGTTTTCGGCCATGTTGAATAAAATGCTGATTTCTTTGAGACCGTTTCATTCAATAAAATTGGTGGATTGGGAGGCCACTCGGTTGGTTTTTTCGAAAGTTCTTTTTATTTTGCTACAGTTTCGGACACGAACCGTGTCCTTCCTCAGACATCGTTGTTGTTCCACTTGTTTCTGACCATGTTGATTGAAGTGCTGAAATTCTTTGAGATCGTTTTATCCAATACAGTAGCAAAATAAACTGCAGCAAAATTAAAGGAACTTTTGAAGAAATCGACCGAGAGGACTCCCAATCCACCAATTCTAATGAATGAAACAGTTTCAAAGAAATCAGCATTTTAATCAACACGTCCGAAAACGAGTGGAACAACAACGATGTCGGAGGAGGGACACGGTTTGTATCCAAAACTGTAGCAAAATAAAGGAACTTTTGAAAAAATTGACCCAGAGGCTTCCTAATCCACCATCTTTATAATTATTTTCATTTAGTTCCTGAAAGGCGAGCTGAAACTCTACAGTAATATAATAATATACAAAGGGTGAGAAGTGAAAGGTTATAAGGCACAAGTTAAAAGTCAAAGGTCAGATGTCGAAAGCTTGATTTTAAGGGTGAGGGGTCATGTATTATATATCATAGTTTAAAGGTCAAGGGGTCAATGGTAAAACAATGGAAATGGGTTGGAAAAGGTCAGAGGAGAAAGCTGAGAAACATCAGGGGTCAGAGGTTAAAGTTTGGAGGTCAGCAGTCTCAGGTTTAAAGTAAAAAATCAAAGGTCAAAGACTTAAAGTTGAAGGTGAGATGTGATATATCATACATTATAGGTCAAAGCTCAGGCGTCCAAAGGTCAAACAATAGAACAAGGTTGGAAAAGGTCAGAAAAAGCTGAAAAACGGAATTCTTGTCGTACCTTGCATACTACTTTCTTCCAGTCATATCGCAACCTTTTAAAATATACAGATGATAAAATGTCACATTGTTTCAATACATTGTGAGGACTGTTCTAAACAGCGTGTAACCGGGTTCGAATTCAATTCTCACCATTATATCACCGTCACATCCCGCGGGATCCTGGATGTTACAAGCCCAGCGAAATCGCCAGGGAGTTATGGGAACAGTGCGGCAACTATCAAACCCAAGAGTATCCGATGTGCACAGTAACATATTGTTTGGAGGGCCCGTGGGGTTTTTTGTGTGAGAAGTCGAAAGAGAGAGAGAGAAAAAAGGAAGGAGATGATATCAAAGAGAGGAAGAGGGAGGATGAGACTGTTGCAAGTGTTTCGGGTACCATTGCGTTTATGGTGATCCTTGTCTCTGGTCTTATTGTGCACTTGACGTCATGATGGCACCCTTGGGTCATGGGGCGACTCGATCAACTCCACTTTCTCATGGATGAGCGCTGCAAGGTTACCGAAGGTTTGTCCCCGACTTCTCGAACATGAGAAATAGACAATGACAATTTTGAATACACTGAAACCTCTATATGATGTCCCTCCGTTTAAGCTGTGCCTAGAATTTCAGTTATTGATGAGGAGGTCCAAGGCGTAGAGAGAAAGAGGTGATGTGAGCGCAGCGGATTTGAGCAGTTCCGTAGTCATAAGGCGGGCAGGTTGAACAATTGCGTACATATTTCGTATTTATGTTTAAATATACACGGAAAATTCTCTTTTTATTAATAAGGCTTCATTATTAAATAAGTTCCATCCTTTATGATATCAAACATCTACAATTTTACAAAATACAGTTAATTAATACTATGTATTCCTACTGGAAATGGTTCAAGCGGCCCTGACTGTTAACGTCATAGAATTTCTTGGAAGGACGTCACGGCCATCGCAGGCCATACACGAGACCGTCTCTAAATCGAGGTTCTAGTGTACTTTTCAAAAGTTAAATTTGTAATTTACTTAACATTAGCAGAAGCGGACTGGGATTTACCAACTGGCCCGGTAAAAGTCAAGCAGGACGGCTTTAAAGGCGGTTGTATGAAATTTTTTTGAAAGCTAGTTCAGAGGATTTCTAAAGATTTGAAAGATTTCCATGGATTTGAAAAGATTTTAACAGATTTTAAGGGATTTCGAAGTATTGCAAAACATTTCAACAGATTTAAAAGGAATTCATAGAATTTCCAAGGATTTTAATTAATTTAAGGATTGTTCAAAGCTTTCAAACGTTTAACGGAATTTTAAGAGTTTTAAAGATTTAAAGGCGGTTTTAGGAATTTTACAAGAATTCAGGGTATTTTTAATGATTCCAAGGGACTTTGGAAAATGTAAAAGAATCCAAAGGATTTTTATAAGATTTCAGGGGATTTTTCAGGAATTTCAATACATATCAAAAACTTGTGAACATTTTATAATGTTTCTATAAATTTCAAAGAATATCACAAGAATTAAAGGATTTCGCAGGATTGCAAAGATTTGAAGAGATTTTCAAATATTTCAAATGATTTCAAGGAATATCATCAGATTTCATTTAATTTCTCGGCATTTCAAGGGATTTTATAATAGTTCATTGGAATTCAAAGAATATGTTCACAAGAATTGAATGGTTTCCAAAGGATTTTAAATATTTTAAGAGACTTTCAAATATTTCAGGAGATTTCACAAAATTTCAAAAATTCCACGCAGCGTTAAAAAATTTTCTTGAATTTCGGGGAAGATTTGGAAGAATTTTATAGGATTTATAAGATTAAAGGATATTTAAAAAGATTCGGATTTTATGAGATTTCCGAGGATTTCAATAATTTAAAGTTATTTTAAACGCTCTCAATAAGGCATTTTCATGAATTTTCCACGATCTCAAAGGATTTTATAGGATTTCGAAAATTTTAATGGACTTTGAGGAATATCGTCGATTTCATGTAATTTCACGGAATCGCAAGGGATTTTATAAGTTTTTTTATTATTTTATTTTTAGGTTATATAAAATTTTTGATATTTTTTAGAATTTTCCGTAAGGCTAGCTCTGTCAAGTATAGCGCTAGAGCTAGAATTACGGAAAATTCCGTAACTTTAGCCCTGAACGAGCTGGAAAAAGATTAGTCTTACGAAAAATTCCGTAAATTATTTAATGGATTTCAAAGAATTTATTGACAAAAATTGAGGGATTTCAAAGATTTGAAGAGATTCTCAAATAATTCAAGGTATTTCCAAATTATTTTTAAAAATTCTTTAAAAGTACTTAAAATATGTTAGGATATTTAAAAATATTCCAAAGAATTTTCAGGAATTTTAATGATTTCAAAGTATATAGAAACATGTCATGCGGTTTAAAGAATTTTATAAAATTTCGGAAGATTTGGAACATTTTTTTAGGACCTATAAGGTTTAAGGATATTTTAGAAGATTCCAACGGTGTTTAAGGGATTTTAACGGATTTAATAGATTCAAAGAGATTTGGAGAGATTTTCAAATATTTCAAGGTATTTCCAAAGATTTCAAAAATTTCATGCGTTTTTAAAGATGTTTCGTGAATTTCGGAAGATTCGGAAGAATTTCATAGATTTTATAAGATTTTAGAACATTTTTAAAAAAGATTTCAAGGGATTTCAGAGGATTTCCAAATTCTGAAATGAATTTTCAAGGAATTTCAACAGTTTTCAAGGAATTTGATATTATTTTAATGGATTTTAAAGAATTTATTCACAAAAATAAGGGATTTCCAAGATTTGAAGAGATTTTTAAATAATTCAAGGTGTTTTCAAAGATTTTAAAGAATTTAAAAGAATTTAGGATATTTAAAAAGATTCCAAGGAATTTTTCAGAATTTTAATGAGTTTAAGGGATTTAGAAAAATTTCATGCGGTTTTAAAGAATTTTGTAGAGCCTATAAGGCTCTAGGATATTTGACAGGATTAAAAAGGATTTTGAACGGATTTATTAGATATCCAAGGTGTTAAAAGATTTCAAAAATTTTGAAAGCTCTCACTAAATTTTAATAAATTGTCCAGGTTGTCAAGAAATATCATCACATTTCATGGGATTTCACGGGTTTTTCAAGGGATTTTATTAGGTTTCGATGGACTGTAAAGATTTGAAGTATTTTATAATATTTCGAAGGGGTATCAAGGAATTTCATAACGTTTACGAGATTTTAATAGGATTTCTAAGATTTTAAGGGTTTTTCGTTTTCCTTTAAGTTTAAGGGGCACTGCGAGTGGTTCTCGATATCTTCCGACCCGTCGGTGATGGCACCGATTCTGTCTCATGCCCTGTTCGCCCCTGAAAATTAGTTGATAGTACATTTTTTATTTCACCATAGGAAAACATCGTAATCTTGATTCAATCACTAATAGCATATTTTTTGATTGATTTACCATTAATTATCAAATTCATAAATGAATCTCTTGGAGGATGTAGATTTGAATTTTAGTAGATGTGAATAATTGATTAGAATGCCTGGAGGCATGGAACCTGAGTTGATAGTATTTAAGAGTTTATAGCCGACCTGCTCCAAACGAGCATATAACAAGGAGCCACTTGAAGAGCCGGTCGCTATAATAGATTAAAGCCATCTTCTCCCCTGACTATGGAGCATATATTGTCCCCTTAACACCCCCATCCAGTAGTTCGCTTTAGTTCACTTGACCCTACTTGTCCCACTAGGGTTTGATATAAACGCATCAGCTTTCTCTCCCCATTCCCTCATCTCTCTCACTCTCTCATTTTGTCTCTTTCATTCCTTCTTATGGACCACTGGCAATTCTCTCTCAGATTAGGGTGTATGGCTTTCTTCACTTGCACCACCATATCCGAATGACCCACCCAATTTTCTTAATGTACTCGCTAAACGTTCCAACTGCCACCATCACTGCATGGCAACTCCTCGTGTAGAAAAATTTCATGGTAGTCAAAAGTCATATCTGGCCCAAATCAAGTGATAATCAGCTTTTCATGATATAGAAACTTCTAACAATAAGTTTCGAGTAACGAAATTGTTTTACAAATTGAAGGGTTTGAAACCATAAGAGCCTCAGTCACAAAATCAAGATTGTTTAGGAGAGACATTAAAGCAATCTTCAAATTAGCGTCAGACCAATCGACTAATGAATCATACTAAACAATTAAAGTACCAGATACTTGTACGAGTACGAGGTGTCTCTGTACTCTTTTTTCATCCCCCTACCCTCAAAATTCCAAAGTTGTAGGACCCTCAGTACGACAGTAGCCTTCGTTCGAAGTTGACCGTCTACCTGAGCTCTGCCAGAATTACGTTGAGTGTGAGAGTAGAACAGCGCGTCAACGTGAATTTTCTTGTGAAACTTGGGAAATCCGCTACAGAAATGTATGATTCGTTAAAGGAAGTTTATGGTGATGAGTGTCTATCTCGTACTTAGTGAACATCGATAAAGAAACTTTTTGACAAATTTCAAATGAAAATTTACACGCGTAAGAAGAAAAAGACTTGAAATGTCGAAGAACGGCTGTTAGATTCTTTACCAGGACAACGCGCCAGTGCACAAGGCGCTGTCCGTCCAGAAGTTTTTGGCGAAGAATAAGATTTCCGTATTGGAGCAACCACTGTACTTACCTAAACTAGCCCCATGTGATTTTTTTCTGTTCCTGAAAATCAAGTCTGAGCTAAAAGGAGCCAGATTCAAGTCGGTCCAAATTAGACAAAGCGAAATTTTACAGGAATTCACAAAAAATATGAAATATGATGTAATAACCACTTAGCTTACTACAAACAAGACAGCAAAATTTTGTCACTGCGAAATTAGACCTTAAATGAAACGAAGTATTTCAAATATAAAGAATACTCAATTTTGTAATTTGGGTAATAAATTTCATAAATGAAGAAAGCTGCTTCCGATATATCAAAGAGCTAGATTAAACCATAGAAAAATTGACTCGAATAAGTGACTCAGAACCAAGGTACACTAGGTCAAAGTTAGGTTTTGGTCAAAACTACCTATCTCCAACGATATGAATTTTGTAGTTTTGTAGTTTTGTAGCTCTTGGTTAATGAAATAATTTTGTTATGTTTAGACAATTCTGAAAAATATTAATGAACGCATTCTTTAAATATAAAAATGATTATTGTCCCGGAAAATGGGACAAAGCGACTGGTTTTTTCGGGTTTTTGCAATAATGTGTGGGAAGAATAGGTATTAAGGATTGTAATATATAATCTCTATCTGGCCCTCCTTCATACCATGAGGCACAAACATAGATTTAATTCATAAACAACTATTTATCATCCCATGAAGTGTGAGCGATTTTACCCCTAAGTCGCTCACTCATAAAAGAATGTTTGAAAAAGTGCTTGGTATAAAGTAAGGCATACTACAATACATTTTATAATTTGACAGATTTCCTACTTTTCGAACATTTTGAAAGGTATTTTCGATCTTTCATCATCTTTCATCTCCGAAGCCTCGTTTTGTAGAGAGCAATAAAATACTCGTAATTTAAAATACTATGACCACAATACACTATAAAATTTTGTTTGCATATTGATAGATGTTACAAGAAATTTTTTTAACTGATTCGCGTTGTTTATAACATTAAAAAATGTATGCACTCGGTCATCTTTTATCTCCGAAGCCTTTTTTCGTTGCGACTCAGAGATTTTATTTTGTTTCAAATACAGTATTATTCAACCACAATATAAATAAATATTTTGTTTTGGTCTAATAAGAGATTATGTTTATATCTTAATTTGTGTTAAATAAATGACTTGAATATAAAAAAGTCAATAAAACAAAGTAAACGAAATAAAAATGTTCAACATTTTGATTATTTTTACTTTTGAAATTAAATATAACATTAGAACACCCAAAACTTGCATATCAATTTTTATCAATAACGGTTGCATAGAAAAGAAGTTATGACTGATAGGGTACAAAACTACCCCTAAAAGGAAGCCTAAATTACCATTTTTGGAAATGAATTTGACGCGAAACATTTTCTCACTTTTGAAGGTCGTACGAATGCATTTCAGGGGAAGGAGAATTCAAAATATAAAAAATGTTTTGCCGTAAGAGTCAGACGGAAGAGGGTCCCTTTTAGTAGAATAACACACAGAGACACTACCGCAGGGTCCCCCTGGGAGAACTGGCATCCAGAAAAATGAAACCGGCTCCCAATAAAACCGCTGTAAATCAAAATTAATCACAAAAATTTTAACAAATATCATTCTGCACAACGAAAAATACATCGTATCCATGTAAAAATTTGCATAAATCTTGTTTCTGTGCTAGAAAATATGATCGATCACACAAATTTCCACAAACTTCTGCAAGTCAAGTTTTTCACACAATCTAACCGAATTTTCAAAAATGAGAATCTTACACGAATGCACTTTTTATTCATTTTAACTAATGAAATTGCACCAAACAAGCTTTAAAATAAAGTTTGACACTTGTGAAAAATAAAACAATCGCTAATCTTAAAATTTGTCTATTTTTGAATTGTGAACTTTTTGGGTGTTCTTTTTCAGTACACAAAAAATTTTCATAAGAAAATAGATTTTATTTCGATCTTTAAGAAATTTTAAAGGAAAGACATTAAACAAAGGTTGGTTCCAATCTGCAGAGTTGCCTATGAATACTTAAGATTTCTTTTAATCAAGGCTGTTAATGATTAACTCAATTTACCAGAATATATCTATTTTACTTAAATATTTTTTTTTAATTTTGAGAACGTTAGTGATTTTTTAGAAATGTGTTATTGGTTTGGAATATTACGTTTTTCTTTTTGAAAAATGGAATAATCTGAATAGATTGGTTATAAATCAACCCACACTTTTTTTTACTTTTGAAGCTCTGCACAGAAAAAAGCTGAGCTCATTTTGAGTCGGATATTAACCCTGAATTGAGGCGTAGCATTTTTACATTAAAGTTTATCAATTTGGAAGTTTTCAAAGTATAAAGTTTTCAAATTTTCATAGCAAATGGGTGTCCCGCTTTACCCAGCATGTCCCTCTTAGCCCCGGTTGATGGTATAATTAGGAAATTGTTTAAGCTTTTCACTTTGAAACTGTAAAGCATTTCGTTTGAAATAGTTCAAATATCAAATATTTTATTTGGAAAACTGTCCAAACTAGCTGGCCAGTCTACCACTATTTAGCCAGACTGAATAGAATTTGTTTTGCCTTAAAAATTTTTTTTCCTTCGACACATAGAAAATGGTTACATCGTGGTAATTTCTTATTTTCTATAATTTTAGAAATACTCTAAATTTTCCAGAACTTAATCAGAAGCTGGTCAAGACATATTGATAAAAATTGATATGCAAGGAGTCTTGGGTGCCCTAATGCCATATAACAACGCGAATCAGTTTTAAAAATTTGTTGTAACATCTATGCAAGAACATTTTTATGGTGTATTGTGGTCATAGTATTTAAAATTATTTTATTGCCCTCTAGAAAACGAGGCTTCGGAGATGAAACGAACTTTTTACTCGCGACAAAATAATTATTTTAATTATGCATGATAAAAAAAATTTCACTTATATAAACTAATATGGGTGGTAAATAAATATAGAGATCTGAGCTCTACCTCAATGCATAATAAACCTTTATTTACATTTTTTCAAGCGCGTTAAAACAAGATAATGTAATCTTATGCTATTTTGAAAAAACTCTGAAAACAAAGTTCTAACGCTCTTATTGTAAAGAAGGGTTTGTGCTAAAAATTTATTAAGTATCTACAATTTTAGCCAAAACATTGTAGCTTCTGAGCATACTGCTTAGAAACTTAAAAATCAAGGACGTCAGAGGCCGCCGATAAGCTACGTCACAAAAACAGTGGAAATATGGTGATTCTTTACGAAAATATCAGAATACATTCTTTTGAATAAAATGAATGTACATACCATATTGAATCCAATATAAAACGCTTTAAATACATAAGATTTTAAATCGAAATATGTTGCATTTTCAACCAAAAAAGATTAATTTTCTACCAAAACGGTTGAACGTTCAACAAAAAAGTTAATTTTCAAGCAAAAAAGATGACTTTTCTACCGTAAAAGATAAATTTTGAATCCAAAAGGATGAATTTTTAACACCGTTGAAAAAAAACTTAAAAACAAAATAAACTCAAATTCTCGACCAAAATGGTTTTCTACGAAAACAGATAAATCTTCAACCCGAAAAGACGAATTTTCAACAACAACAACATTAATTTTTAACCAAACAGTTAATTTTTCAAGCAAAAAAAAACTAAATTTTGCGAAGATAACAAAAAAGATGCATTGAAATGAAAAAAGGTGCAAAGAACAACAAAAAAGATGCATTTTCAAACAAATGCTCGAATTTTCAAACAAAAAATATTAAAATTCAACTGAAAACAGTTGTATTTTCAACCCAATATTGAATTTTTAAGCCAAAAAGATGATTTTCTTGGATGATAGTTAAATTCTTAATCCGAAAAAATGAATTTTCCAGCTAAAAAGATGAATTTTTTATGTAACAGTTGAATTTTCTATCCGAAAAGGTAAATTTTCAACAAAAATTAATTTTCAACCAAGAAAGATGACTTTTCTATCATAAAAGATGAATTTTGAATCCAAAAGACGAATTTTCAACAAAATACATGAATTTTCAATCAAATAGTTGAATTTTCAGCCGAGGAACATAAGTTTTTAAACCAAAAATGGAATAGTTAAATTTTCAATTTGAAAAATTACTTCTTCTTTATTCATAATGTCAGCGAACGAGTGAGCGAGCGATCGGAAGCGAGAGTGCAAGCGAGAGAGAGAGAGAGAGCAAGAACGCAACTGCATCTTAATCTACTTATGCTATTACATAACATTTACTTACAAATCT
>JAUMHM010000087.1:3801815-3812562 GCA_032362435.1 Melikaiella ostensackeni
CCAGCCGATTCGGTTGATCGCTTGGCAGACGCTCCGCGCGGGAAGGCTCATTACTTTTCAATCAAACCCTGTACTCAAGATCTTCGCTCGGTCAGTCAGTGCCGTATCAGAAGTATTTATATAGCGTTTCCCTACGCACATACTTTTGTACGTGCCGGGTTCAGAGATTATATACGCGGCTCTGAGTGTTTACTCACTCGTCGCTTGAAATCCGATTGAAACTACTTAGATTTTTGATAGCCTCCGATTAATGGCCAACCAGACCCGAGGGTGGCCACGAATGGCGAGATGAGTGTAATTAAAACGCAAAAAAATCTATTTAATTTAATACCGTCTTGAAATTATTAACAGAACAAAAATGGATTTATTTTCTTTTGATTCAGCAGAGGCCTATTTCATTGATTAATAATGTTCTAATGATTTGAATATTTACAGTTTCTTGTTTGCATATGAAATCAGAAAATAAATTTATACATGATTTCTATATTTCCAATTATAACAATAAAATTTTAAAGTTTTGTAAAATTATACATTATAAGAGAAGCATTGAAAAGTATTTATGAATTTTAAAAATTGTTTACATATTTAACAAGTCTTACCTATTTAAGTAATGAATCTGTAATCGGAAATTAAAATTTTTTTAAATTCATTTTATTTTATGAATAGAAGTTAAAATTGAGATGAAATTTTTTTGGATGTATCACGTTTTGTTCGCTTATTCCTGAATTCTTTCTACACATTTTCGTGTCGACCAGAATTTTTATTCGAAGAAATTGATTTTTCGAATTTTTCTCGCGAACGATGCAAGAAATGATAAAAGAGTAAGAAATATTTTTTGCAGAAGTTCGTCAAATGAGTAAACTTTCTCTTCAACATTTTTTTGTACCTGTCATTGTTTGTAAGAAAAATATGAAAATTATATTTTTCGAAACAAAAATTCTCGCGGGCACAAAAATGATTTGGTCCGCGTAAAAATCACTGGACGTCTTCCTTATAGAAGTACAAATTCATCAAAAAATGGCAAAAAATAAAGTGGAGAGGTTTTTGTAAAAACATGTTTTTCATTTAAATATCTGAATTAGGTCAAGACTTATATAAGCTTAACGAACGATTTTTTTTTTCTTGAGAAACAAACTTCAAGGTTCAAATATTCATAACTTCGCAAAAAATTAATATCTCTTTAATTTGCAAATTAGGTTTCCTATTGAAAATTTTAATCTTTGAATTTTGCAAACGCTACCCCCTAGTTTTGTTCCTATTGATGAAAAAATACTGCCATAAATTTTCTTTTACTTAAAAAATAGTTTATAGCTCCCACTAGGCCGTCTTAGATCTGAAAATGAATTTTTTGGTTTTTAATTTTCAAAAAAAATACAAATTTGAGGCTAAAAAATTCTTGAGCCCCCTAGAAAGTATTCATTTGTTGAGGAATAAGCCCTAAGTCTTATAAAACAAACAAAAAATGTTTGAAGATATTATCGCTTAGAATACGAAAATTTGTAATTTCATTACAATTAGTGGTCGGAAATAACCCCTAAAATTTTTTTTCTTCTGGAATAATATGCACAGGAAAATCATGAGTTTTGAAATACACAAAAAATATACATTTTTCACAGTTTCAAGATTCCTATAGTACTTTAAGATGTATTTTTCCCATAATTTACCTAAAAAGATGTGAGCTAGTTTACTGATGTCGATTTCGGTGCAATTCTGCGTTTTTATAAGTTTTGATCAGCTTTGTTTACCGATATCGTTGAATTTTTAATTGCTTGCTTTACTCACTTTTCTTAAATATTCATCTATTTGGTTTGAAAATTCTCTCCTGGTAGAAATTTCATTTTTTTTGTGAAAAAAATACAACTGTTTAGTTCGAAATTTATCTGTTTTACTTAAGGATTCAACTATTTTGTTGAAATTTTTTTTTTGGGTTGAAAATTCAAATGTTTGGTTCAAAATTAATCTGTTTTGGTTAAAGATTCAACTATTTTGCTAAAAATTCTTTTTTTTTGGGTTGAAAATTCAACTATTTGGTTGATAATTCAACTGTTTTGTAGGAAATTGAATAATTTGGCAGAAATTTTTTTCTTCTTTGACTCGAAATTCTTTCTTGGTTGGAAATTTAACACTCTTGTTGAAAATTCGTCTATTTAATTTGAAAATTCATCTCTTCTGGAAAAAATTTCATTTTTTTGTCATAATTCAACAATTTTGTTGAAAATTCCCTGTTTTTGGGTTGGAAATTCAACTGTTATGTTGAATATTAATCTTTTTTTGGTTAATGATTTAACTATTTTGTTGAAAATTCGTCTTTTCGGATTGAAAATTCAACTGTTAGGTTGAAAATTAATCTTTTTTTGGTTAATGATTGAACTATTTTGGTGAAAATTCGTCTATTTAGGTTGAAAATTCCACTATTTGATTGAAAACGAACATTTTTGTTGAAAATTCATATATTCATACATAAATTGTTTTTGAGAGAAAATTAGGTGCCATGTAATTTACCAAATTGAGAAAAACAAATTTCTACGAAGTTATGAGTATTTAAACTTTGAAGTTTGTTTTCAAAAAAACGCAAATTCGTTCGTTAACTTTTAACCTATAATTCATATATTTAAGTTTTCTTTCCAATTTCTAATGAAATGTATCTTCCTCCTCTAAGACCTGTCAGAAAATTTCAAAAAGGTTCAAAATTAACAGAATGGCGCCGATTTCTTGGGAAATTTAAAAAGCTTATTATCACAAAAATCTCATATTTTCATTTTTTGCCATTTTTTTTAGAAATTTCACATTTATAAGGAAGACATTTTGTGAATTCCATGCGGGTCAAATCATTTTCGTGCCCACGATAATTTTTTTTCAAAGAATATAATTTTCGCATTTTTTTTGCACACAACGACAGATACGAAACAATGTTAAGAAAAAAGTGCACTCATTTGAAAATTTTCTCCAAAAAGACCTCTCACTCTTTCATAATATCTTGCATCCCTTGTAAGAAAAATTCGAATAATCAAGTTTTTCGAAAAAAAATTCTCATAGCACAAAATAAACTTTGTATGTTTTCAAAAATTCTGCCATAAAATAAAAATGTATTTAATAGAAAAGCAGATATTCTGTAAGTTTAATGTTGGCTAAAACATTTTCGTGTCGATCAGAATTTTTTTTCGAAGAAATTGATTTTTCGAATTTTTCTCGTGAACGATGCGAAATATAATAAAAGAGTAAGAGATCTTTTTTGTAGAATTTCTTCAAATGAGTAAACTTTCTCCATAACATTTTTTTATATCCGTCATTGTTTGTAAGAAAAATGTGAAAATTATATTTTTCAAATCAAAAATTCTCGTGGGCACACAAATTTTTTGGCTCGCATAAAACACATTCGATGTCTTCTTTACGGAAGTAAAAATTCATCAAAAAATGGCAAAAAATAAAAAGGAGGGGTTTTTGTGAAACATGCTTTTTATTTAAAATATAAATATTATATTATGTTACTATTTTATTATTATTTTTGATTATACTAATTATTATTATTATCATATCATATTATAAATATAAAATGGAAAATCTTGAACAGGCAATAAATGATCCTTACTAGAACTTACTAGTCCAGTTTTTCTATTGAGACCACTGCCCAAGTTGATATAGGGACAAATGGGGCGATTTTCACATGAGTTATTGCCAGTAATTTATTTGTTTTTTACATTTATATTTTTATTAATTCAGTTACAATGGTATGACTTACAAAGTGTCCGATTTAATGTAAAAAATAAGAAATCGATTTTTTTACGATTATCTGACCCACTTATAAGTATGAAAAATCGTATATTGTGAATCAAGGGCGTGAAGTTGGCAATTCCCACGAATTTGAAGTGTCAATTGCTCGCTCATGTTACATACGATATTTTTTGTCCATAACCTGCGTCCAAAGTTTGCCTTTGAAGACATGTGAAGCGGGCGGGAAAAAAACACTTTGCGCACACTTTACATGCACAAAAAGGCATACTTTCGGTAATGGTTGGACAAAAATAGAATTTCGAGTTGAAAAGACAGGTAGCACGTTTGTTGTGACACAGGTAGTGGAGATTAAGTACTTAAATATTTAGTATGCGACATCAGTTGGACTGGAACGGTGTCTAAGTAATTGCGCACGTATATAAAGCAGAGCTGATAGAATGTGAATAAAGGAGGGCCAGGGGATACATTTCGTCCATTAATTCAGTGGCACGGGACTTTAAAGCCCTTGATGTAGATTAAACCGGTTTCGAGGGGTCTTTAGCACCTGATATGTTTTTTTACAACTCGTCAACTCGTCCACATGGCCTGACTTCCCAACGAATGTAATCGCAAGAAACAAGAGTTATTTATTGTTAAGGATCCAAAAAGGTCAACATAAGTACCAGACTAGTTTTTATTATACCCTTACGAGGTATTTTTACAATTTAATTATTGCATTGATCAAAGAACGAGTTTATTGATAAATTTATTATTTAGTTATTCGTGTTGTTGCACTTTTTTCTCTGTTGGAAAAAGATATGGATTTGTAATTTATTCATTTCTTTATTCAGTTATTAGACTAAAAAGTGTGAAAATTTTATGGAAATGTATTGGAAGAGAATAGAGAGTGATGCAATTGATTTATTGATTTATCGATTCAGTTTAGCTATGGGGTAAAGGAGGAATGAATGAGGATAATAATCAAACTTGTTATAAAAAATATAATTAAATTAATAATACCGTAAAACGGGGCTAAGCGGCGTATGTGGGGTAAGCCGACTCACCCGCAACTTTATTTTTCATAATCAATTATCTTTTTCTGTAAATAACAAATCTTAAAACTAGCGATTGTTTCATTTTTCTACAAATGCGTGGTGCATTTTCGTTAGTTATCATGAATAAACAGTGCATTCGTATAAAATTCTCAGTTTTGGAAATTTGGTTAGATTGCGTGAAATAACTCGTGAAAAACTTTACTTACAGGAGTTTGTGGAAATTTTTGCAGTGGATCATATTTTCTAACACCCGAATAAAATTCATGCAAATTTCATACATGGATATGATGTATTTCTCGTCCTGTTGAATGGTTTTTGTAAGAATTTTTGTTTTTTTTGGGGGGGAGGGGGAAAGCAGCTCATAGTATTTTATCATGAACCATGCGTATAATTGTTTCCCTCGATAATCACTCCATTTTAAAGATCAAAAATACTTTCCACGACATTCAAAAAGTAGAAAATCTATCAAATTAAAACACGTATAGTAATATGCCTCACTTAGTGATATGTGAGGTTAAGATTAAATCTGGTTATGTTCCAAATGATAATAAGCAGACTATTTAACGTTGAAATCCGTCTTAATAGCTTTATTTGCGTTGAAATGATTAAAAAAATTATAAATAATTACATTTTTGTAATGTCTTCCTTCCAAGCTCTTTATTTTACTTTTTTTATGAGTGAACGACTTAGCCCCACATTGTCGGGTAAAGTCGCTCACACTTCAAAGGATGATAAATATGTAGTTGTTTGTAGATTAAATGTATGTTTGTGCTTTGTGGTGCGAAAGAGGGACATATAGAGATTATATATTTGAAGCATAAAAACCTAATTTAAATTCCTTCTTGCACTTTATTGTAAAAAACCGAAAAAAACGAGCCGCTTAACCTCATTTTACGGTACGTTGGCTGTCTAATGTTGCCCTTACGTCAGTTCAAAATGAAGTTGCTGTGTTTTTAAATTTTTTTGTATTAATATGTCTTTATTATTAAGTGATGAAATTAAAAATTTAATTAAAAATAACTAAATTCGACAGTCATAGCTGATGGCTCAATGAAGGAAAATAAAGGAAAGTCAGAGACCTTTTTATTTAGTTTTAATTAATCAAAAGTCGAGCTTACCTTTCATTATTCCTAACAAATGGAAAACTTTTTAATTCAATTTTAGCACTTCTTACACTATTTCAGCTTACTCTAAATTGTTCTCAAGTTAGGAATTTTCAAGCCAAAAAGTCGAATTTTCAACAAAAGAGTTCAATTTTTAACCGAAAAAGATTTTTGAGTCAAGAAAGAAACAATAATTGAATAAAATTAACTAATTTTCAACTAAACTGTTGTATTTTTCACCAAAAAAATTAAATTTCTACCACAAGAGATAAATTTGTGAACCAAATAGATGATTTTTCAAAAAACGTGTTGAATTTTTAATCAAGAAAGAATTTGGAGTTGAGAGAGAAAAAGAATTACAACCAAATTGTTCAATTTTCTACAAAACAGTTGAATTTTCAACCTAAAAATATGAATTTTCAATAAAAATGTTAGTGTTCAACCAGATAGTTGAATTTTTAACCTAAAAAAACGAATTTTCAATAAAACAGTTGAATTTTCAACTCAAAAACATAAAGTTTCAACAAAATTTTTAGTTTTTATCCAGATGATTGAATTTTTAACTCAAAAAGACGTATTTTCAATAAAATAGTTGAATCCTGAACCAAAAAGGATTAATTTTCTACCAAAATAGTTAAGTCTTGAACCCAAAAAGACGATTTTTCAACAAAACAGTCGAATTTTCAACCCAAAAACATGAATTTTCAACAAAAATGTTTTTTTAAACCAGATAATTGAATTTTCAACCCAAGAAGACAATTTTCCAACAAAATTGTTAAATCCTGAACCGAAAAAGATTAATTTTCTACCAAAATAGTGGAAATGTCAACTTAAAAAGACGAATTTTGAACCCAAAAATATGAATTTAAAAAAATTATAGTTCTCAACCAGATAATTGAATTTTTACCCCAAAAAGACGAATTTTCAACAAAACAGTTTAATTTTCAACCCAAAAATATGAATTTTCAACAAGAATGTTTTTTTGAACCAGATAATTAAACTTTCAACTCAAGAAGACAAATTTTCAACAAAATTGTTAAATCCTGAAACAAAAAAGATTAATTTTTTACCAAAATAGTTGAGTTATTAACCCAAAAAGACGAATTCTCAACAATCAGTTGAATTTTCAACCCAAACATATGAATTTAAAAAAAAAATTAGTTCTCAACCAGATAATTGAATTTTCAATCCAAAAAGACAAATTTTCAACAAAATAGTTGAATCCTGAGCCAAAAAAGATTAATTTTCTACCAAAATAGTGGAACTGTCAACCCAAGAAGACGAATTTTTAACAAACTATTCTAATTTTCAACCAAAAAGACGAATTTTACACATAAGAGTTACATTTTCAACCAAGAATGATTTTTCAGTCAAGAAAGAAAACAAATTTTAACCGAATTGTTGAATTTTCGAACCGAAAAATCAAATTTTCTACAAATAGTTAAATTTTCAACTCGAAAATATATATTTTCAACAAAAAAGTTAATTTTCTACCAAATAGTTGAATTTTCTACCAAAATAGTTGAATCCTCAACCAAAACAAGATGATTTTTAAACCAAGAGGACAAATTTTCAACACAAAAGTTGAATTTTCAACCAAGAAACATTTCTCGCGGAAGAGAAAAAAAGAAATTGAAACAAATTTTTTAATTTTCAAACCAAAACGACGAATCTCTTCCACAACAGTTGAATTTTCTAAATTAATTCTTACATTAATTCCTTCTATATTTTTATATTATTCATTTGAACGCTGATTATCTAATAATTATAATAGTTTTTCATACAACAATGATTTAACTGTTGAAAATTCAATTTTAAATTTTCTTCGATTTTCAACAGTTGCAAATTTAACCGTTGGAAATTCAAGAAAAAAGCGAATTTCTGATTAAAAATGTTATATTTACATAATTTTACATGAAAATTTAAGAAATAAACAGTTCGAATCCATCAGAAAATATTTTAAAAAAGTCTAGGTGGAATTATACTATACATTCCGTCTCTTTTAAAGTTTCTATTTCTTCTTCAAGAAGCCATAGAATGTTGTTATTTATTGCAGTATTTTTAATGGCATAGTACTTTGTAATATACATACATAATATCAGAATATTTTCTACTATTTTATATACCTACATTCCCACAATAGGGGCTAGAGTTGTTTTGAATAAAACGTTTATTGAGAATCAATAATTTCTGTGGTTGAGAAAAATTGAAATTGCTTATAGCCAATGAGCTTGATTTTTGCCTAACGTGCCATGAAGAACATAAAATTTTCCACCTGTCAACCACCGGGTACGAAAGTCAACAGATGGCACAGCATTTTGCATATACGTGGATCCCCATAAAAATCTGTCACTCGCATGGTTCATTCTTACCAAACGAAATGGTAAATTTTATCAAAGGGCGAAATGATATGCATATTGCGCGTTTCGTAAATTATAGGTACCGTCAGCTGGGGCTATTTTGGGACAAAAAAGGTGATTTTTTCATTTCGCGCCAAAAATCTGATTTTAAACTAAATTTTTTTTAATTGTCCAGGCATGCTTTAAACATTTTTCTGAAGGTGTGTAATAAGTTCTATTAGGAAGAAAAAATTCTTCTCGGAGTTGCGCAGAGTTACAAATTGTCCCATAATAGCCCCGTGGTTGGGGTTATTTTGGGACAAGCTTTTTGTTTAGCAATAATAGTGAGTAAATAGTTTTTAAAAATATTGATAAGAATTATTGTTAATTCTTAATTAAAATTATTTAAAATCGTCTGGATAAGGTCGTAACGAGAAGGTTCTTCCTTTCTTATTTCTTATTATTATTTATTTATTCTTTTATTATGATCTACTTATTATATTCCATTTTCTTTTTATAATCCCCTGTAATTATTAAAGATTGAATTTTTATAAGAAGTTTTAGTTTGGTCCCATAATAGCATCTCGGAGTGACAGCGTTTCCTTTTTTAACCCTTTTCTTGAAAAATACCGATTGAAAAGTCAGCGCACCGCGTTTATATCATAAAAAATAAATTGTCTACACTTATCTTGAATATTATTACAATAACATGCTTCACAAACGAGGTCAATGTTAATTTTTGACGGACTCCTCGGCTTTGACAACGAATTTCTACGCACTTATGAATTTTTTCCTGCTTCAAGACGAAATATGCACTACTAACGTTTTATGCACTCTGTAGGTAATATTTCAAACTATATTTAGACCAGGCGCCAAATTCAAAAACTTTACCATAACGATTCTAGAGATAAAAAAACTAGCTTGTCCCAAAATAGCCTCAGTTGACGGTATTATTAAATAAAAATTCAGAGAGCATCAACAGATCAGTTCAGAATAAAATGTTATTCGAAATGTGAAAAGCATCGCTTTCTTATTCAAATATTGTTTCTATAATTTCGTATTTGAATTAAAATTGATTTAATAATAATCGTGAACTGAAAATATACGAATCCGAGCACCTTGGCTTTGACAGCATAAGAAAATGAACCCTTCAGTCTAAAAACTTTTGGAACGGGTCTCATAATCTTATAATAAAAGCATAAATATTTCGTTTTCAGAGTCAAAGTCGTCCTCCGTCGTTTGTAATGTATTAAGAATTTTTTGCGAATGCGTGGGATGAGAATTCTTGAGATCTCCTAAACTCAAGTCTCCTTTTTCTTTAGCCGAGAGGATGAAACGGATCGAAGAGAAAGGGGGTAGAAAAAGTAGTGAGCAAAATTAAGAATGGATATATGCGGAGGGTTTGAGAGGGAAAGATGCCATTTTATAATTCCACCTCGCTCTACTCCTGTCTGCATGTTCAACCCCCAGTCCTGATATAAGCAAAACGCTTTTACCCTTTTCCATATCTTTCTTTAGCTTTTTATCTTTTTTTCTCAATTTCAAAAGGAATGCAGCCCTTGGATTAAAAATTGAGGGGGTGAACCAACCACAATATTATGGGTCACTGGAAAAGAATAATTGGAGACATAATCAAAAATATGGAAAATATTAAGAAATATCTGTTTATGCATTTTTTATTAGAAGCTTTTATTATTACAAGCTTTTATTTGAATTGCCGTATAGGTATGTTAGAATCAAATCTTGTATTCCAATTTTGACACACGTCCACATATTCAATCGATTCGAATCTTTGCACACCTATGTAATTTTGATGACAATACAAAATTCTATTAAAATTGAGTTTCCCCCTCCCCCATCATTAGGAAGCCCCCCTCAAATGTATTTTTATACTGTTAGAAAACCCCAACAATATGGGTATCTATGGAAAGGTCTTGGAAAAAAGAGCTCAAATTTAAGTTGACCGACACTCCTATTCCCCCCTCCCCATGCCACCCGTATGTCGATCCCGTGACTCTGGATTATCATACTGTTAAATAACCTCAACAATATGGGCATCTATGAAAAGATCTTGGAAAGTAGAGCTCAAATTTGAGATGACCTCCATTTCCGCTCCCCCTCCTCATGTCACCTATATACCCCCTCCCCTGCAACCCTAGACTTTCATACTGTTAGAAAACCCAAACAATATGGGAATCTATGGAAAGGTCTTGGAAAGTAGAGTTCAAATTTGAGTTGACACCCCCCTAATAATAATAATAATTATTATTATTATTAAATAAAAAAAAAATTAAAAAAAATATTAAATAATTATTATTAAATTAATTAATAATAATTAATAATTAATCGTTAAAATTATATTATTATATAATAATATAATAAAAATAATAAATACAATAATATATAATACATATAAATAATAATAAATATAAATATAAAAATAAATATAATAATAAAATAATAATGGTGGGGTAAAAATTATACCAGACTACCCAATATGTCAAATTATGCATATCACTCTCATCAGATCACTTGATTG
>JAUMHM010000087.1:3818729-3841831 GCA_032362435.1 Melikaiella ostensackeni
TTTAAATCCATAGCTTTTGTATAAGATATGGCAGATATTGATTTGCGATTACAATATGTTAAGAATAGCTGCTATTTTGCAATTATTCAAACCATTTTTGTAAACAAATGCACAGTTCGACCATTTTTTTCTGAATAGGTTGAATTCTTTTTGCGGATTGAACTAGAAATGTCTTGCTTAGGACTGCTTGCTGTGATATTTTCATAGAGTTGAAAACTGTCAATTACATGAAAAAGAATTATAAACAAATGCACATTTTCATTATTTTCTGATGAATAGGGTTCATTTTTTTGCGATTTCAACTAGAAATGTCTTGCCAAAGACTCCTTGCAGTCAATATGAAAGTACATGTCGTGTTGATTCCACAAAGGCAATTAAGCCTATTCATGAAAAAATGGCCAGAATGTCCTTTTGTTCTTAATAAAGAAAAGTCAAACATATACAGGAGTGGATTTTCTATTAAAGCGAGGGGGAGGGGCAGAATTTTAAATGTTTAATAATTGAAAGTCGCGTCCTTTATTGGCGAGTACCGGCAAGAAGACAGGCGAACGTTGAGAAGGGCTTGCAATCATAGACGGCGTCGCGTGCTTTTTTACATCATGGATATTTTCGTGAATTTTCAATGAATCAATCTAGAAAATTCCAGAAATCTTACATTAATAGTGAGGAACAAATGTCTCACTGGAAGTTCTTTCCACTCTGAAGTTTCCTCGATACTTTTCTTCGCCGAAACTAAAACTTTCCGTCTTGTCTTTCTCTACAAGTTCATAATTTTTTAAATTCAATTTTTTGAATTTTTAAAATTGGATATCACGAGACGCTTGGACAATACCTTTTCTCGTTTTTGTGCGCTCGTACCCTTATTGCATTCGAGCCCTTAATTATTATACTTAGGTATCAAAATTTTTTAAAAATAGGCCCCAACCATCATTGACAAAATAAAATGGAATTTCCCTGAAACAATTAAGGGGTCTACTTATTGAAGCGTCTGATTGAAACTGAAAATAGTAAAAACAATATTCATTTACCTCATCAAGAAAGACTTGAGCCTGGGATGTGCGAACAGCTAAGTGAAAATTGATAACTGTCCTTACCTCTGAAATCGTGAACTGAAGCACAATGTTATTTAGAATTGAACATATCATATGTCTGAGCAGCAATAGAAAAATACTATTTACCAGTTCAAGTGTCTCTTCATCATTATGCTTTGAATTCACAGACTCGTCTTCATTAAAGGCTCGCTCAACCTCGGTATCCGTGTCATCAATTTCCATAGTTTCATTCGTACTGAAAATTTCCCTAAGTGACTACAAATAAAATGATTTCATTATTAAGAAAACTACTTAAATTTTTCAAAAAACATTTTTTTTCAAAACCTTTCAAAAAAATTTAAAAAAATATACTTCGCATATTCGTCGAATACGCGCAGCAAAAGAGGACTTACATGTTTGTGAATTTCTTCAAGTCATGTTTTCCATTAGGGACAATCCATAAATTACGCAACTCAATTTTCCGACAATTTTGACTCCACCCTATGTAACGCTTTTTCCGACATTTTCTTGTAGTTTTTCGCCATTGTGTAATACTAGGCTTCCCCTGCCCCCACCTCTAAAGTACAGATAATAATAGCCAGAGTGACATAGGTATATAAAAATTCGCATCTGCCCATAACAACCAAGAAATGGTTGTGCTCAGGCTTTATAGTCTGAGCGCCAGGCAGCGCCCCTATAGGGGTTCCCCGCCCGCCTATATAAAAAAAAGAAACACAACCAAGAAAAACCGCTAAAATTCTACATTGAAAATCGAATATCAATAAACCAGTCCTAGTGGAAACGAGCGTAGGTTGCGAGCCTTACAACTAGCCATCATATAGGACTTAAAATTAGCCACTGTAGGACAACATAACATCAACCTTCCTTTTGTAATAGGAAACCAACCTCGAATCAAAATAATTTTAATAAGTTAGAAGAAAACTAAATTCTCACTATGAATTGAGAAAACTGCGAATATGATGAAGATTATTATTAACAAATGAATTAATATCTGCTTTACGTTGGGAAAATTTCTGTATGAGAACTCTTCCAGTGTAGCGACATATTCTCGTATGAATGTGCTGATGAAATTCATATCGTGCTTCACTGTCGTGTTTACTTTGCTCACTTTTTCTATTTTTGCAAAAAATTACAAGTATTATCCGATAAAAACCTTGCGAATGCGATGTATTTATTTCACATTTTCAATTGTTTTATCACGAAAAAGCGATAATGATTTCTCACAATCCTTTAGGTCAAATAGCCTGCGATATTCTAGAACATTCTTCCGTAAACGAGAATTTTCCTCTGTCACTATGTCTACTTTATTTTTCAGCTCATCCTTGGAAAACAATTGAGGTCTTCCATGTCTGAAGACGAATCTTCAATGTAATTTTGAAATAGCAACAATACTTTCTGATACAAATTATTGGCACTTCTTTACTAATTTTGCCTTCTCCAATACCCTCTAATATTTATTACGATGCCTAATGAGTAGTAGGGCCAACATAGTAAAGGGGCCAACTGAAAATTTCCACATGGATAGGCTTATACTCAATTTTTATCGTAAGTTTTATTATAACCTCTAACATCACTTTGTGATCAATTTGAAGATTAATTAGAGATTCTTATACTTTTCATTGCAGAATTCAGTTAGGTACATGTGATAGACCCTTTTTGCGTTTATAGTTTCATTTTGACCAAATCACTGCTTGGGCTTCTTATTGACAAGCGCCTCCAATTGTGAAATCATTTTGTCAAAAAGGAAAAAAAAGAAATTAGATATGTTTTTTATTGTATTGACAGGTGTTTTTAACAATTTTTCTTTCTATATTCTCTTCAAATCTTTTTGGCGAATCGAAAAAAGTTTAGGTTCACACGGTACCCTCGACGTATTTCATGAGAGATGACATAATTAAAATTTGAAAAGATTAGGAACTCGTGTCTGAGACATTAAACACCACTTAACGACCTCTAAATATGTTTTTAAAAATCTGAACAAAACAGAGAGGTAATCCATTTAAATTGTAGTGAATTTCGTGAGGCACTCTAATATTTATGGCAAATAACTAATTTTCTATGACAAAGGAAGATACTCTATAAATTCAATAAATCGTAGTCTAAAAAAAATTCTCAAGAGCGTTGCAACGAAAGCGAAAAAGATCCTTTAAGTTCTTTCGAAATATCTCATTAAAGAGAGATATCTGGTATCGCCCACACCAAAGAAAGCTCAAAACAGTTTTTAAATACTCATTTTTTTGGAAAAATTTTTTTATATTCAATAATGCAATTATCATGGAAGAAAAATGCATGCACTTATATTAAGCCATTCCGATTTTGATTTTGTGCTATCCACTTCTGTGATGATCGGTGTAGATTGCACCTTTTCGTTCTTCTTCACCTTTTTTGCTTTGTGCAATTCCTTTGTATCCTGTTAAAAAGACCTTTGATTCTTATATTGTGAGAAACATATCGGAGATTGTACATATATTATGTACAACGCTCAACGCGTATAAGAAGGGCATATTTCATGATTTTCAATTGAGAGAAGATTGCGGAAAAGAGGAAGGGAGGGAGAACCCACAAATGAGTAAAAAAACATGAAATAATGCCACAAATGAGTAAAACCCACAAATGAGTAAAAAAACATTAAATAATAAGTGGACGAACTCTCAGAAGTTTAATCAGACCTCAAAAAGGTATTGAAAATCAAACCTTCTTTCTCTTCTCATTCTCTTTTTTGTGTGATTCTGCAACGCAGTAATCTGGGTACAATAACTTATGGCGTAAGCGTCTACGGCTTTTAGTCGGTTCTAAGATATTATACATCTCAGCATTTTTTTCATCTCTGTCATCTTCATAAAGTCTAAACATACAAATATTTACAGACTTAAAAACTTGAACCAACAAATATAATTTTTATAAAACATGAATGATTTCAGTCCGTTTCGATGCCTGTAAAGCGGGGCAAGAGTTCTACTTTTTACTCCCTAGGGAGTAAAAAGTAACGTCAGAGATGAATAACAAAAATTATGAATATATGAGCTCACATTACGGGCTCGTAAAAAGTAATCATCAAGCAACGAGTTTATCCCGTTAACAGATTGGACCAACTCGAAGTGATAAGTTACCATAAATTAGCGAAAACTTCCAAACATTTTTTGATACTTTAAATTTTTGCAGACTTCCGTAAAATCCTTAAATTTCTGTAAATTTCAGGAAATTTTGGAAATTCATAGATAACCGAAAATTTCCGGAAATTTATAAATTGTTGAAAATTTTGACAGTTTATAAATTATTGAAAATTTTTTAATTCTTTGAATTTCAGTTAATTTCCAGAATTTACGGATATTTAAAGATCCAAAAATTTTCACGATTTCCGGAAATTTTCGGTAATTTACAAAATTACCAAAAATTTCATATAAGCAGAAACCGTGCCTGAGTTCCAATCGTATTATAAATCATGCACTTCTTAAAAAAATATCGTGTGCACCAAGGGGGTGGGGACTTTCTACGACTCGCGTATTCTTTCAGTATTCGTCTCCAGCTCGTGCTCGCTCGCCTACGACCCGTACTGAAAAAATTACACTCGGTTTCAAAAGTCCCACTTCTCCCCCTTGGTACATAATATAATATCAAGTTCTCACAAAAGTATTTCCAGATTGAAGAATCTGCTAATCTGCGGAGTAGTAGTTGTTGGAATTGCTAGTCATGCAGTTTGGTTACCCAAGCTCAGAAAAACATGTTTGAAGAATTTCTTGCTCAGAGAGTTTTAAAATTTTCTTTAATTTCAATTTTTTTATACATACCTGGAGATCAAAAAAGTCTTGCTAATTTTTCGGGGATTTCAACCAATCTTTTTCTAAAAGATGATTCTTATTTAATTCACCCCTGTTTTCTGAAATAATTCTTAACATCTTTGTAAATAGAAGAAAAATTTTTTTGAGTACTTAAAAACTTTCTAGTGACTATAATGCAATAGAAAAAATGTCACCAAGACTCAGGAATAGAAAATAGAAATACAGCGAATTTTTAAAATTTTTATTTCGGTATTATTTAAAATTATCTTTATAACTTGTGGTTTAAAAGATTTTCTGAGCATGTGTGATCTTTTTTAGCGTAGAAATATATTAGAATCAAAATCGACACGACCCAGGACTCGAAATTAAAATTACAGCAAATTTTCAAGGTTTGGTATTTAATATAATTATGTTCGATTTTTTTGCGGTATATTTCTATGATTCAAAATTCCATACATGCTGGGAAAAAAATGTAAACCACAAGTGAACAAAATAATTCACTAAATACCAAATTCCAAATTTTTAAAATTTACTTTGATTCTAATTTCGTCTTCTGGGTCTTATCGATTTTTTTTCTTGTGTATTTTTATGCTAAAAAGACCCATACATGCTAAGAAAAAACTTTAAACCACAAATTATAAAGAGAATACCATTAAATACCAAAATAAAAATTCAGAAAATATACTGTATTTCAATTTTCGATTCCTGGTTCTTGGCGATTTTTTCCCTCGTGCATTTTTGTCACTGGAAAGTTTTCAAGTACCCGACAAAATTTCCCTTCTATTTACAAAGGTTGAAAGCTCTCGCTCTTTCAATTTAATTCATAATTAAATTCGTTTTCGTAAATCTTTTCTATTCAATATTTTATTTCATTCTTTATAAATTTAAATAGGGGTCTCTCGGGAGGAGAAATGAATATTTCTCTTGTTCACTTAAAATCTTCTTATTTATTCTCAAATTTCTATCTGATTTTTACATATACTTTCCCTACTCTTGAACAATTATTTGCTCCAGATCTTCATAATCTCTAAACATATTGTAATATCCATGACTTATACTCTTATCTCTTCTACTTACCTCTTCTACGTATCTCTCTTCTCGTTTATTTTTCTAATCATTCTTCTTTCATTTTTATTTCTACAATAACATTTCTCGCTACAAAATTAGTTCTACGCATAATTTTTCATTTATAATTTCTCTAACATAGAAATATATCTCTCTGGAGAGGATTGCACATACGCATCTGTCTCTATTTATCTTTATTATCTTTTCATTTACATTCGAAAAAAACTCATTTGCTAAGGATTTTTAGCGAAATGATTTTGGTCAGGTCGTGTTGTCACATCCCGAGCGAAAGGCGAGGGTAGTTTGCAAATATGAGAATGAAAGGGACCAGTGTTGCTGATTACGTCAGGTTGGTAAGGCCTTACTAATTATTTGTTGTGAGTACGTTGTCACTAGCAATCCTATGCGAATTGTGTCAGAATAGTGTTTGACATAAATAAAGTGTAGTTCAGATTTTATCATGTTTATTGGAGACAGAGAGTGGATAATCAGGTAATTAATACATTAAAAATACATTTATATAAAATAAATACATTTATACATTAAAAACTTACATTTACCTTTCTATTCCAGAAAGGGCGAGAGAGGGTTGTTGTGTCGATTGTATTCCCGTTACGTTGTTGAACAGCGACGAAATTCTACTGGGCGTTTGCTTAATGAATTTGTATTATTCGAGTTAGTCGAAATGTAATTCAATAATGAGTTCTTTCGCAAACGTTTAACCAGCGGACTTTATCCAGAAAATGACTCGTACGACGACCGAAAGTCTCAGCCAAAGGCACTTTGTTCAAAACTGAATGCCTTTTTAACTATTTCACGGTGAAGTGAAAGTACACGACTTATTCAGAGCGGTTTTTCATTAAGGAATATTTCGCAATTATGTAAAAATCGCGACTTAGTCAAAGCGGTTCGTACTTCGAGGATTGAGTTGACAGCGTCACTGCTTGGAACCAAAGACGATAATTACGAAAATGATCGGGGCTTTTATAGTAAATTCATCCCCTTAGCCTTGGAAAATTTGAGCGATGTCACGTTCTCGCGCAAAAATAGTAACGGTCACGTCACGTTCTCGAGAAAAACTGGTAATGGTCACGTACAGAGCGAACCGATCCCAGTCTCAACATTGAATACCCCTAGTTTACCTAGATTGGCACATTTTGGGGCGTTGAATAAAGGGGACTCAGAAATTTTGTTGGGTGCCCCAATTATGAATACAGCCCTGCCTTCATATTTATTTTTGGAAGTAGATTGTAGGATGAATAGACAAAACTCACCAAGTATTCGGGGTCTCATGGAATCCTGGAATCCATATAATGAAAAATACATCGCTTTTTTCATGAGAAAATGAATATTTTGATAGAAAATAAACATTTTCTGAAACGTTGAAATCAATACCGAGCAGACAAATCCCGAGAAAGAGATGGTGAGTGTCAAACACACTTGACTTCAATTATATTCTACAAACACAACACCGACACTTGATAAAAAAAACGCGCTGTATGGAGTCCTTCCACAAACTAAACTTTACAATTATGGAGCGAATTTCGCGATTCAATGCGAAACAAGAATGAAAAATACTTCCAACTTTTTTGAGAACTAGGCGACGGAAGATGACAGATGAATAGACAGGAGAAGCCGATTCAGCAGCGCGCTCACAAGGCGGTAGCGGTCACTTTTTGTACTAAAAAGATAAAATCGCAGATTACCCAGAGAATCGCCGCATGAATTTACTAAGTTTGAACAATTATTAATTGCCAACCCGACATGTCACTTATTATACACACACACACACACACATATATATATATATATATATATATATATAAATATATATAAATATATATATATTGTAATTTGGATGTTATATGTTATATAACATAAAACTAATTATCGGGTGACGTAACTAGTCCACCCAGCGAAATCTTAGTTTTCTAATAATAAAGTGATACCTAAGGGATTACCACAAGAAAGGAGAACAGAACTCAATTTGCATTTTCACATTTATTCATGATAACCTACTCTAGCTAAAATACATCAAAATTACCCTATATCCCTAAAATAAAATTTGAATTGCAAATTAAAAATCTCTTTACATAACAATCAATAAGAAAACTTTGTACATTTGTGAATTACATAATCGACGATGCTCGACAAATGATTCGATGACTTAAGCTATGCCCTAGCTACTACAGAGGATTTACTTTTCTAAATTGCGCAATTGAATTTTTATATGATAAAAATGGTTAGAAATATTCTTACGCGGATATATTCTCACACTAATCTACCATAACTCGCTAAATAAACGCACACGTTTACTCTATGGAACCTCTTGGTTCATAAAAAAATATCCTATTTGAATTTATATTACTTGGATTCTTTCTTTTGATAAAATAAAAATTAAATGTAACACATAATGTGCCGTAAAAGGCCACGCTGGGGTTTTTACTCACTACGTTAGAGTCTTTTCTCTTTAAAATGTGGGAATCTATCCCTTTAACACTGCTGCCTGAAATTCAGTCTTTTATTTTAAACACAGAATGTCACTTTTATTTCACATCCATTGGGTAACACAGTTACGCAGTACGGGAAACTATTCTTTGTTTCGCAAACACGTTTGTTATAAGAGTCCTTGCTCTACGAAATTACATAAAACTTCTTTTTTCGAGTCACCGGTACAGAAAGAGAAACATATAAAGCCGATGGATCAACAAATGCATTCCTTTGAAAGACATCGGTCTTTAAAACCTGTTTTGAAACTATTCTGGGCCCAGTGAGGTTCAGGTATGTCAATAAGGATCGAAGGTTTTCCTTTAACTTGGTATGGGGGTGCCCGAGGGCCAACGAGGGGTTTACTAGAGAAACCAGAATTCTCTGTCTCGACAAGAGTTGGGAGTAGACTCCGCTTTTCTCTTAGGAGATTTATGGCTCTTGGGACAGCTTAGCATAAGCTGCATAAAACAATCATGGTAATTTAAAAGATCCCCGCACAAGTTAATGGGACAACAATATTCATAAATTTCATTCAAATCCTTTAGTGAATATAAGAAAACCTTTGGCCCAGGTAATCGCACCTGTCATTTGTATAGTATACTTAATTCGCTCAGGAAAGGGGCTCAGTGGCCTGTAGCGCAGTAGGCTATAAAATCGAACAAATCCTAATCATTGGATTATAAAAGCACAGTAGCAAAATTCACAATGTAAATATAAACACAGGCCCTAGTGCCAGTTACCGTCTTTCTATTTTCCTACCCAGATGATCGAGTGGACTCGAGTCTGAATACAAATAGGAAAAACGAATAAAAGTCACTTCTATTTTATTTATACCACTCTGTGGACCGGTTTACGAGGTGGACCTCGCTTCGCACGAGAGTAAGTCAAGTAAATAAAATTCGCTACACAGTACACATAGAATTGCACAAATATCGGTCAAAATATTTATTCTCTTTATTTTATAATTCAATCGCCTGGAGATTCACTGTAAAGAAAATATCGCATGAGCGTCACGGCACTTCTCGTGAAATTGTCCAGGGTACACTTTGTAAGCTTAATACTTTCACAACCCAGTACACAGAGTGCAACTCTGCTCTGAGAAAAGTTGATAACAAAACACTTAGGAAGAGTTATCAAGCTCTCCTCACAAGACCGAAGGCTGTTATGGATCCAGGGGACGAGGTGGACCTCGCTCTGAGTCCACCTTCTCAGTCCATCTCCTCAGAACCGGCAGTTCCTGTGTGGGTCCCTCCACGGATTTCTCTCCTTGCGGGTCCATCCCGGCGTTAGAGGCCAATTCTGTGACGGCGACCACTGCCTACACATTTCCAGCAACTCAGGATTCTCTACTGGTGTCGGGGTCCACGTGTAGTACAGTGAATAAAGGTATTTTACCTAAAAAAAATACTTAACGGCTGAAATTTTTAGGGGGTGTTTGGGGGCATGCCCTGAGTCTAAAACCAAGTTTTTGTATTCGAGGTGGTGGGGGAAGATACAAGCCCCTGTCAATATGGGGGTGAGTTGGTTTTTATTAGTTATCTTTGTTGCTATCGCACGTACAGTCAAGTTCTATATATCAATTTTTTGGAAGTTTAATTATCTATCGAATGGTAACAAAATTAAGGTCGTATGTCAATAAGGTCAATGACAATGGCTGGTCAAAGGTCAAATGGGATAGGTAGTTTTCGTTTATTGATAAATACTGATTAACTGATATGTTTTCTCGCATATTGCTTCAGTATCATTTAAAAGTACTTGAAATTACCTACAAAATGAGTGATCGAACACTTTTTTACGATAATATAGTCTTTCGTTATTCCAACGACCAAGTTGCCCGCGGGCGTTGAAGCTACTCCGTTACAGCAACTTCGCGGCTCGCGCTTGTGGCGCGTGTACTTTGCAACTTCGCTTATATTATGTTGGAAGTTGCTTTGGCTTACCAAGATAATAAACTTACCTTAATTGATATTCTTTGGGTTTTTCATGAAAAAAACGGGAAAATAAACGATTCAAAAACAGTGGTTTTTTTTTAATATACTGCAAAAGCGGTAAATTTCTACGTATACTGGATACCATTTTTTAGTACTTGAACATAATTACCGCGAGATACCCGGTGGGGGGGGGAATACGTTTTGTTATGCAGTATCACAGCGGGGGAGGAGGATCTATTTTTTGGGGAATTCATATCACGAGGTTTGTGAATGGCCTTCAACTCAAACTACGTTTATTTTCTAGGTAAACCGAAGTTACTTTCAATTCAGCGAGAGCGGCAAGGTGGTAATTGATAATACCGGAGGTCCAAAGTCGCTTCAGCGCGATAGGGCAAATTGGTCGTTGGATTAACGAAAAACTTCATCATAGAAAATTTTTCGAGCACTCATTTTGTAGGTAATTTCAAGTACTTTAAAATGATACTGAAGCAGTATGCGAGAAAACATGTCAGTTTATCAGTATTTATCAATAAACGAAAACAACCTCTCACATTTGACCTTTGACCGGCCATTGTCATTGACCTTATTGACCTATGACCTTGATTTTGTTCTCATTCGATAGATAATTGAACTTCCATAAAATTGATATATAGAACTTGACTGTACGTGCGATAACAACAAAGATAACTAATAAAAGCCAACTCACCCCCTGACTGACAGGGGGTTGTATCTTCCCCCACCACCTCGAATACGAAAACTCGGTTTTAGACTCAGGGCATGCCCCCGAACACCATCTAAAAATTTCAGCCATTAAGTATTTTTTTTAAGTAAAAATTATTTTCGGGTCTTTATTCAATGTACTATTAGAATTCTCGGGCGACCAGCTCACCCGTTCCAGTAACTTACTGCGCGACTAACCTCTAGAGGAAGTCTCATGGGAAGTCACAAGGAATCTGGTTAGTCGGAAAGCGGTATCTACGTAGCCGTCGTTATTTCTTTGTGAATCATTGTTAATCTGACTGCCTGACTTTTGAGTGACCAGCTTCTCGCTCTACACAGAAAAAACAGCGATTATTTTACTTCGCATGCGGCCAGCCCTCGACCTAAGGTAGGAGCGTCCGCGTTCTGATATCTAGTACGACCAGCAGCTCTTCGAAAGCACATGACCGCATGTGAATCAAAACAATCACAGTTTTTTAGCTACTGTTTCAATCCGCGTAATATTTTTCGAAAAACTTCCTTGTTCCTTTTAGAACAACTTTCCCGCAGGAAGTTTTCACTTGCTCAAATTCGCATGACTCCCCAAACGCTGAAAATTATCAATGTGCAGATTTTGCAAGGTGACGAAAAAAATTATTAAGTTTCTTTGTAATAAATTTTGTTAATTTCTACTTACACAGATCGTCGAAGGACACCGCGATTCACAGTCCTCTATTTAAATCAATGTTTAAAAAATCGAAACTCGCAGCATCAGAGTCCCATACACTGTACTATCGAACTCGACTCGATTAATACATATTTCTATTGCAGTCTCACCCACTGCTGCTGAGCGAAACCTCGTGTCACGCGCTGGTTACTATCAAAATCGAACAATCGTTGCGAGAGAATCGTTATTCTCGAACTCGCCGAAATCCTTTGAAGATTTCTTATTAGGGACCATCCATAAATTACGTACCACACGGAGGGGGGGGGGGGGTCTAGCCGAGTGTTACACAATAGCGAAAAACAACAGGGAAAAGTCGGAAAAGCGTTACATTGGGTGGGGGGGGGGGGTCAAAATTATCGGAAAATTGCCTTACGTAATTTATGTATGGCCCCTTAGGGACAAATCTGGTTTTATTTCCTTTATAAAGATTCGAGAAAAGATTTAAACTTATATTGCAGAATTTCTTCAAATTTTGCTGTGTTTTTATACCAGCGGGCTCTAAAATAAGTAATTATGTGCTACTGTCTGATGTCAAAAATGATAATATTTTGGCAATTATCCATGCATTAAGTGTTCTATCATGAAGAATAGGCATAAGGAGACCAAACTAGTGCATTCCAAAATGAGCACTTTTCTGATGCGCGAAGTACGCACAAGCACATGTACGTACATAAACATATACGTACAGTACCAGGGTGGCCACTATTTTTATAATTTTCGTCTCCCGGCAGAATTTCGTGATTTCTCCCGGTTAAAAAAAATTTATACTTCGTCGAAAACTACGATTCAAAACAGATATTTATGTGTAAACATATTTGATAAACGTTAAATTAAAATAAAATCTCACATAAATCGAAAAATATATAAATTTTTGTGAAATCTGCAAAATATTTCAAAAAATTTCACGAAGATTTGAAAGGATTGCAAACAAACGTTAACTCAAACTAACATAAATCAAAGAATAAATAAAAAGATCTGAAAGATTTTATAAAAATGTTGAAGATTTACCTACTGAAAATACCTATATAGGTGACTGTTACAGTGGGTCGAAAAAAAAAAAATTTTCCAGTGGCGGATTCCATTAGTGAGTGAATGTTGTATTTTCCCAACAGTAGTAAGCCCTATAAATTTTAGTTTGATCGGATAATATCTTCTATTCTGTGTATGGATTTGAACATTCGAATTTTGAAAAGGTTTAAGAAATTTGTTCATGAGCCAAAAAGTTATGTTGAATTTTTTAAAGGTACAGTTTTGGTAGTGAATGATAATATAAAGTTAGAAAATTAAAAAACGAAGGTTGGGATTTTTTTACTTGTGCGAAAAACGAATTTTTTGGATTGCGTCGACTGCATATTTTTTAAATTCAAACATGTACTTGAAAAATTGTAGCTATAAGAAAAAATGCCAATGTTTTTTAAAATAAAAAGAAATTTCTTTTCTAATTTCGAAATTGTCAATTTGGCCTTATTTTAGCTATTTTTAGATCTTGCACACCACGGAAATTCATGTACTATGTGTATGTGTATTGTGTATGTGCATGAGTACGTGCGTACTTGACGCAACAGAAAAGTGCACGTTTTTGGTCAAGTCCATGCACTACAGTTTGGTCTCCTTATATCTACATTCTCCACGTGTTTCATAATAAATATTTCAAAACTACACGAAGAAAATTAATATGGTCACAGTAACTAAAATTATCAAGTTGCATACAATATGGATGCATTGTCCAATTTTTTTATTCAGGCATCTTTTATCTACGTTGTTAGATCTAAATGACATAGTTGCCATAACCACACACTTTTAGCTACAGTCTTGTAGCTCCCACTACCACGCTATTTGCAGCCCGTCCTCTTTTAATTGGTGCCGCTTCTTTCGCGCGCAGTTGGGCATTCTCATGATATGGTTGTCACAACCACACGCTTTTAGCTACAGGCTTGTGGCTCCCACAACCAAAGTGTTTGTAGCTCATCCTGTTTTGATTGGTACCGCTTCTTATCTGGTGGCTTTCACTGCCACCGTGTTTGTGGCTCATCCTCCGTTGATTGGTGCGCATAGTTGCGCAGATTCATGTGCGCCAACACACATCACGACGCGTCACCCACCAGGCTCGACGCCATCATATCCGACCGCCTGCAAATTGTTTTTTGTGTGCAACGAATACAAGTGAAAAGTGAGTGCAAGTGCTAAAGTGCTGACATATTTGGATATTACCCATAGATGGTCAATGAAGAATTAAAGAGAAATCTATGCAAAATTTACAGGAATACAAGATTTTCAGAATGGACGTTTGGATGACTGACAATTTTATATGCGCCCATACATGAATTGAAGGGTCAGGGAACAAAAGGGCCTATTCCAAAAATTTTTCGAAAATGACTTTTACACATTTTTGGACTCCTCAACAAAACGCCCTTTCGAGGGTGTAAACTAAACAAATTATAATAATTTTTTTTCATTTTTTAAAAATTCATCAAAGTCAGCCAAGGTCCTAACCCAAGGGGTACCGAGCAAACAAACGGGCCTAACTTCACATTGCACCTTATGGAAAGACGATTTTTTCATTCGGTTCGCCTGGGTTCACTGCCACTATATAGATATGTGGTGACATCTAGCATGACTAGATTGTGTCGAAGGCTTTGGAGAAACGAATAACGATCGATTTTATCGATTTTACATCATATGTTGCACGTATTGATCCGAAAACAGAGCAAGGTAAATAAACATTGCTTGGCTTTTTGTTTCTCATTTTTTTTAGTGACGTAATTTCGAAAAATTCCAAACAGGCCTTTGTTGAATAAAGTCTAATGATCATTTTGGTATTTTATTCGTAGATCTAGGTGAGAAATTAGTGATGCCGCAAAAATAAATCGAACGTCACGAGATGCGGCATCAGAGCCTTGAGTACGTGACGGCGAAGGGAAAACGCGTACTTGCAAAAAATCTCCTGTGGTCAATGTAAGTAAAAAAAGCTTAATCGGACAGTTTTTACGATGATACATCTTTACGAAAAATCTTGTAGATTTAGAAATATTGAAACGGGTATCAATCCAAAAATTCCAAAACATTCTGATTGAGCAAATTAATTTATCAACAAATTTATTATGTATTGTGGATGATAGAGATCGTTAATATCAACAAATTGAAAATTCGATAATTAAAAAACTTGGATTCGAAATCCGAAAATTCAAGAATTCTGGGATTGGAATTCAAAATTTCAAAAGATTGTAATACTCAAAATTCTAAAATCCGAAAAATTCGGATTAGAAAGTCTAAGAACGGGAACATTCGGAAGTTGACATTTAAAAAATAGAGAAATTGAATTCATAATTGTAAACATATGAGAACTTTTAAATTTCGAGACCAACAGCAACAATATTTTAACAATAAATTGATTAATAACAATGTAAAATGAATTAATAATACAGGCACACACAAAAAAGTTTGCGGTGCCAAAATCGCGACCTTTATAGCATTGTAGAATTGATCAAGCATAGTCGAAATCCAAATGTTTGAAATTTTCATTTTTTTTATTCGAGTTTGAATTTTTAATTCAGGTCAAATAATTCCATGAGGCCACTGAAAATTAAAAGTCGATTTTTTTTCGCTGTAAGATGAATTTTCTAATAGCTCTTAAGTCAAAAATATTTACTCAGGTTTAGGTTGCAAATTTTTTTTTCCAGAAATTTTTAACAAACAAAGTTCAGTGTTACAACATGCGTAACATTTTACTCGGGAACGACTTAACGCATTTCGACGATTCTTACATGAAAATTTTTGTTTAAAAACGTACATCTTAGGAATCTTTTTTCCCGATGATAAAAACATTAAATTTTTTTCGAAAAGTATCAATTGTTAATAACCAAATTAAACTTTTTTTCTGGTAGAAGTAATTTTTTTCTGACGCTGTGGAGAAAATGCGATTCTCTCCACGGCCCGATTCGTCTAAACTTGCATTTTCTCCACGTTTTTGAAAAAAATATATTACTCAACGTGTGCAGAAAGGCTTTTTCCACGAATGCGATTGCTAAACTCGCCTTCGGCTCATATTGCAAACTTCATTTTCATTAAGAAAGATCCTTTTGCACTCGTTAAAAAATATACTATTACATAAAAAATATATTTATTGAAAAATTATTACTGAATTTGCTAGTATTTATTCATAGAATTGCACCGCAGACAACGCGGCACTAAGCGAGTGAATGCTTGCTGCTCGGGGTTAGGCCATTTTGTTCGCCTGTACCCTCTTGGGTTAGGCCCGTGCTTAACTTTGATGTCTCATAAATCGAAGACTATTCGACGGATTCGCATGAAATTTGGAAGAACAACGTTCAAGAGTGGAGATTATCAATCACATATATCCGATATAATTTTTTCGGTAATCTCGCAAAATACAAACGTTTTTCTTGCGTCCTGAAAAATATGGAAAATCGGGGTTACATCCTTTTGTTCCCCGACCCTGCAATCAGCTTGGACATCAGGATTTACAACGTGTGATGTTGAGAGATTTTGTCACCCAATTTCTTTTTATCTTGTATGCTTCTAAGATCTATATATGGTATGGTCAGTCGAAAAATTTAAATATTTATGTATTTCATGTCACTCTGTATGTATATTGCAAGTATGATGTTTTTAAATTTAGTTTTTGAATTTGGTTTAAGCCGAACAACATTTTGTGTATCGTATTTGAATTTATATATTGTAAGCGAAATTTGTGAGCAATGTAGTGTAAGTGAAAAAATATTTGGTAACATACAGATTCAAATAAAAACTTATGAACAATTAATGCAGATAATTTTTTCTTCAACCAGCAGTGCTGGTTGTGAAAGATACATCCTATTGATGAGAATGTTTACTGTGTGGTTGTGACAACCACGTCTTATTAAAAATAACTTTTACTGTGTAGTAGTTGGAGCAATTACACATTGTTATAGAAAACTTGCAGTGTGTCGTTGTGACAACCACACAGTTGAGACCTTACAACTAGACTCTTATACAAACAACTATGTGGTAGTAGGAACCACAGTTGTAGCTGCACCATATTTTGCTACTTTTTGTGGTTGTGAAAACCATATTCATAGATCTTACTTCCATACAGTTTTCTCCGTGTACGAAAAACATCCGAAAAATTGCTTAGAACGTTGTATTAAACATTTATAAAATGAGAAACGTTTAATTAAATCATTTAAAAAATATTTCAAATTGTTACGACCACAAAACTTCCTCTATGAGGAATCAAAAATATTAAATTTGTAAAGTGAATCCCTGACAAGAAATTTATGTAATTTGTTACAGAATATAAATAAATACACTGACGAGGGTCATCATTATATGTGCCGAAACGTTTGGTTCTATTATTAAATTATTGAATTCAATTATTTTGGACCTAGAGCCAAAACCACTCTACCAAAAATTATTTCATAAATTTGTTCTCGACGATCAATATAATCCCCCGCTGATTATTAATTTTTTGCTCTCATACATTAATTAGTTACACTATTTCAATGAAATTTCTTCAGAAAATGTAGTATCTTTGCCGAAATGTTATACTAAAAAAAAAACTAATGAACATTCCTCGCCAGTTTTCCACTTCATTAAAATTATCTGCAGTAAATTATCTACTGTAAAGTGGTCTTCCCTATATCTCTAATAGATTTACTAAATAATAGTGCAAAGAATTTTATATTCACTTGTTGCTACTCGTACAAATCAAAAAATTTCTTTGAAGAAGCCTATTTTTTTGGACCACGCTAATGAAGATATTTACATTTATTTATTTATCTCTTCTATCATGAGAATTTATATGAATGATGAGAGTCGTAAACTCCAAACTGGTGTTGCAGAAATATCTTGCATTAAATAAGCATTTTTTCCACGCATGCATTTTGGACAAATCCTACTGAGAAAAATGAATTATACGAACTGAATATTAGGACGTGAGGATAATACTCCGTAAATAAAAGTATATTAGTGCGTAAAATCCAGAAACTTTTTCTAATATATGAATATGTTACCAAATATAATCTCTCGATGTTAAATTTTTATAATCTTCAGAAATTGAATTGTAACATCTCAGATTTTAAAGCCTTCATGCGTCTGCTGAATTTCAGATGGTCGTGGCGCGTGCATCATGAAAAGTAGTAAGTGGAAAAATGATTATTAGTGCTAAATCGCATCAGATTTGCATTCAGAAAATAAGTTTGTTTGTATTTCTTTTCATTGCGCGACACTGCCACTTGTAGAAGTATATAGAAACTTAACCTCTTTAACTTTCCCTTTTATAGTATTATGATAGCCACTTTCGTACTTATGATGTTTAAAAAATTGTAATTTTTTTCCATTTCTATTTATAGAATCGTCTATGAAAATTTTGTATAGGTAACTAATGTGTTTCATCAATACGTTTGCACAAGTTATTAAATACTTTTGAGAAGGTTATATAATGGATCCGGATTATAATATGGATATTAGATTTAAAAATCTTGGATTATAGATATTAATATCTTGGATTATCAAATTTTATAATCCAATAATATCTATTTCTTAATATCTAGAGATTGTAGTCTTAATGATTTCGATCGCTATCCCATAGTTAATAGTCCAAGATTATATCCGGTAAAATATTTTTTATTACCAGGTATAATCCATTTTTCTCAGTGGGGGCTTAGATGTGAAAAATTCGAATAAAAAGAGAGTGGCAAAGTAGCACGAATAGCGCCGAATTATGTCTTACATCCACTGTACTGAATCGTAGCTGAAAATCGACTTACAGGATGTACAGATTGGGAACGAGCATTTAAGTCGAGTTTAACCGGTTCAGTTCTGTTTGAGCCCCAAAGAGTAATGGGATAATTGAAACGTCCCAGGAGGTAGAAGAAACGCTGGCATTTTTAACACTTCTGTTACACAGAAAAGAAGTGGGAAATAAATGTCAATCAACCAAAAAAATACCCTTTCCCCAGTTCGCTATACAAACGTGAATTTTAAACGTTTCGAATCAAAAACAATATTCTTGGAAGAAATTAAAGTTAATTTTAACCTGTTTAATGTCATAAGACGACCTCAAAATTTAAATTCAATCACATTATGTTTAACTCAAGGTACGTACAAACTTAAAAGTTTGCTAACGTCCCTAAAAAAAGAATCTACATATATTGAATGGAAATTATTATCTGAGTATGATTATTTTATAAGTATGTGGATTTGCGCGAAATGTGGTCAGTCGATTTGTGAACATTTTCATCGGTCTTATTATTTAATCATATACCATACATGTGCCACTGCCAATTTATAAAAATCTCGCGGAATTACTGTCCGACGCTTTGAGTATTAAGGATATTTATCGGCTGCGTTTCCCATATTTCACACAAAAATAAAAAATTTCTAATAAATCAGTAGTTCAAAAGAATTAGTATTCAGAAATGTGAAATACACTTTGGGTTTTGAGTTCTGTATGATTGAAGGCATATACGGCACTCAACTTAGTGAAAAGGAATTAAGAACCAAAATTGACAATCGCTATAACTATAGGCGGCTATCGGAGATCGCTAACATTATAAGAATGCCGATTTAACTACAGAGCTCAAAACGGATTGAAATGCATAAAAGCGATTTTTATTTTCTGATGCGCAATAATTGAAGTGAACAATAAGAATTCAAACACTACATTCGATTTTCACCCCTCCCCTCCTTTCGCTTGTTTAAAATCCAACAAAAATTATTACCAAATGCCGACGAGAAGAAATTCAGGGAAATAAAAATCGCACACTAGTACTACATGGAGGAAACGTTTAGGGGGAATTTCTACCATATTAGTATAAATATGACGGGATGAGTGACAAATAAGGTACGACGTACCTTACATTATAGGCAATGCCGGATTACACTTGGGGCCGGGGGGCCGCGGCTCAGGGGCCCCCACATCTGGATGGCCCCCTCAAGACATCCTCATTGAATCTCATTGAATGGTAAAATTTATTTGTAACCGCGAAAGGGCCCCCACACATCAACCGGCCCTAGGGACCACACATCTCTAATTCGGCCCTGACTATAGGATATTCATCTGCGACGAATAAGGTATGTTAATGCAAAAAAGGAGAAAAGTTACTTCAAGATGTGGTAATTCCGAGTGGCCAGAGCGATCGCCAGGCGGCAAAATAGAAATAATATAAATTTACAACATTGAGCTCTACGGCAGTGGCCGGCAGTTGAGAGAAATTAAAATTCTTTAAGAACTTATTAAATCGAATTTTAATAGGCTAGATCAACATTGTAATAGAATTGCAAGAAAGTAAAAAAAAAAGATTGTAAAAATCGGTTGATATCTTCAACTCTAGTTGCAAGTCCACACTAGAAAGTCGTATTAAAAGCTGTCTGCTATTACTCATGATATTAACCGACTTCCATGAACTTTTTTTTTATTTTTTTCTAATTATATCTATGGCTTCACAACTTTAGTTATTGTCACAGGCCTTCATCTCATAACAATCAAAGGGTCATCATAGCAGGTACACGAAAGTAGCCGTCTGCTGACAACGGGGAGGCTGCCTTGGAGCCTGCCGAGTAGCCGGGCCGGGGTGGTACCCCCCGACCGCGGTCAGGGACGTGACCGTCGGCAGTAGTTAGGGAATCGCTGCGGTAGGATACCCTACGTACCTTACAGGTAACTACCCTGTACCTACTTTCAGGGCATATACCTGGGGCACCGCCAGACCGACCCTTTTACCAGGGGTCCTCTGTTCTTCGAATTTTCAACTTTCATACACCAACAATATGTTATTAGAATCGGAAAAATTCCTAGATTCCAAATATATTATTTTAAAATCGCTAGTTGCAAAATTAAAATTTTCTAAATTTCCTTATTCAGACCTGATTATGCACAAAAGACCCCAAGCTCGCCCAAGCTGAGGTCGGTGAATAGAACGAAAAGTAGTAGAAAAAATTAAGCCCGGTCCGGTCTGACCGTAACTAAAAAGTGAAAATAAAGTTTGCGGTCCATCGGATTTTTTTGCTGAATATTACGTAAAATGTTGTGCTGATTACGAAAAACTATGGTGCCCCCCCCCTCCCCCCTGAGAAATGGGTCTGTCTCGAGATATTCGCGTTTCATTTTTTTTTAAATTAATGCAATAGTGCTCTTATAATTTTAGGTTTTTTCGAACTTTTATCATAGCATCGGATAGGAAACCGATTTACGAAGAGAAATTTCCTATATCATTTTTTGATCCAGTCAATTGTTAACATAGAAAATTAACAATCACGTTGAAAAATGAGAAAAAATAAAATTGTGCTTATTTTGGTTGAAACATTGATTCCACAGAAAAAAGCTTCGAACAAAAGTTGGAATACTCCCAGAGGAGCATCTTCTTCAGGGATAAAATTTTTTGATAAAAGTCATCAATTTCGAGAAAACATCGCTTAAAGAAATGAAAAAATTGCTAGAATAGAAAGATGTTTTTCCTTATAGTAAGCAATTTGATCAAAAAATTGTAAAAAAAAAGATACTACTTTTCGGGTCTATTTCAACTTTCATAAAAAACATTTTATTCAGACGTTTATATTTAACAAGTTAATGCTCATTTTTGAATGCACATACTTTGACGTGCTTTACCTCCAAGAGATTTGTAATCAAATTTCCTTAAAATTTGTACACCCACAGTGTAAAGCTTTATTTAAAAATTGGCATCAGCTATTTTCAGGTACAATAATAACTGTTTCTACCGTAAACAATAATAGGCAGAGTCTCGTTTTCAGCTTCTAATAATTGCAGAGACTTGTAATAAATGTGAAAAACTTTCATAAAAATTAAATAATAAAACGGCTTTATTTAAAAGTTTTCATCCCTTATTCTTGGTTTATCATTGAAGTTTCTTTTTTTAGTTAAAATGTAATCTATCCTTATGGCTATTACAAAGGATAGTTTTTCGGAAGCAGTATGGGCTCTTCACAAATCGTCCCAAATTTTTTCTACGCCACATGCGTAAGCTTGTCGCTCCTGCAAGGGGCTGTCCCTCCTTGCTGGAAATGCGACATCCCCTTGCAAGACCGAAGCGTTCACGCTTTTGACGTACTAAAAATTTAGGATGGTTTATGAAGATGCCATGCGGCTTGCGAAGAACTGCCCTTTGTAGAAGTCGTAAAGATCCGTTACATTTCAACTAAAAAAAGTATACTTTAATAATAAGCAAAGAATAAGTAATGGAAATTTCAAAATAAACCAGTTTTATCATTTAATTTTTATGAAAATTATTCAGCTTTATTACAAGTATCTGCAATTATTAGAAGCTGAAAACGAGACTCTACTTATTATTGTTTACAGCAGAAACAGTTATTATGTTATATAAAAAATTTGCTTAAAAATCTCTAAAGGTGTAACACGGCAAAGTATGTGCATTCAAAAATGAGCATTAACTTGTTGAATATAAACATTTGAATAAAATGTTCTTCATGAAAGTTAGCTGAGACTCAAAAAGGAGTATCTTTTATCTCTAATAATTTTTTAATGAAATTGCTTGCTATGGAGAAAAAGAGCTTTCTATTCTAGCTCTGAATTTTTATATTTCTTTAAATGATGTTTACTCGGAATTGATCATGTTTATCAAAAAATTTTATCTCTGAAAAAAGATGCTCCTCTGGGAGTAGTCTAATTTTTGTCAGAAGCTTTTTGCTGTGGAATCAATATTCAACCAAAATAAGTAACATTTTATTTTTCCTCCTTTCTCAACGTAATTGTTAATTTTCTATGTTAACGATTGACTGAATCAAAAAATGATACAGGAAATTTTTCTTCGTAAATCGGTTTCCTATCCGATGTTATGTTAAAAGTTTTAAGAAATTTCAAATTATAAGAGGACTATTGCATTAATTACAAAAAAAATAAAAGCGCGAATACCTCGAACTGACCCATTTTTCGGGTGTAAGGGGGGGCACCCTACTTCTTCGTAATCAGCACAACATTTTACGTAATATTCAGCAAAAAAATTCCGACGGATCTAGAACGGCACACGGAAGTACACATAGCTCCTAGATTACTATGGTAACGGCACAACTACTATCGGCGAGAAATTTCGAATCCTCTGGCTTTGACGTTGAAAGAGTAAGTGAGGAAAAAATGGTAGCTCAATGAATGAAGGATCATTTCAAAGGTCAAAATATTGTACGTTAATGAGCCAAAAAGCAATATGTCCAAAAAATTTTTATAGCTTATAGACCTGAAAATCTGATAAAAAGTAAGGAAATTTGACAGCTTTTAACAACAGTGAACTTTGGAGCATAGTTTTTTATTAAAAAAATAATATGAAAAATCTGAAAAAAATCATGGTGGTACTTTAAACATTTCTCAACAAATTGCCGTTAAAAAATT
>JAUMHM010000087.1:3841931-3854500 GCA_032362435.1 Melikaiella ostensackeni
TAAAATGTGCGTAAAGTGCCAGATTCCTCTACTGTTAGATTAGCGTGAGGGAATGTATGGTATTCCCGCACAGTTTACCGTGCCGAAATATTTCCACACACAAAACTGTGCGGGAATCTCATATTCCCGCACGCTAATCTCGCAGTAGAGGAATTTAGTACTTTGCGCACACTTTACGGACATGGAATGTCGCCATTTTCATGCATATGTTGCAAAAAATATCGTGTGTAACACGTGCCAGAGATATTCCACTTCTCGAACATGTTACACAGTATACTATTTCAAATGTGGTATAATAACAGGGTTCACAGCGGTTCAATTATAAGTAAAAAAGGGAACCTTTTTCCGAAAAAAAGGGGATTAAAACGGAATTTCATTTATTATTAAAAACTTTTTGTATCATATGGATTTCTAGTCATTTTTGTGTTTTAAGCATTTTTTTAGCTAGCTTTGAAAAACAGATAAAAAAGAATTAAAAAATGCTCATGTTTGCATTTGTTTAAATGTATATTTCTATGTATGTAAGTTAGAAAAAATGATTTGAAAAACCTACTTTTTTTGTTTTTGTTCCCTTGAACTTCAAAATTTTTTCAAATGTATTTTTATCAGTTGAAAGCTCTCCGATGTTTAAAACATTTTTAAATCTTAGCTAAAAAAGGATGACAGTGTAATTTTTTTTTAAATTATCAATCATGAAAGTAACAATATCATGAAGATAACAATTTTTTCAAATGCGCAGTTTGTTAACATATAAAACCAAGACATATATTAATCAGCTCCAAATTAATTATATTTTATAGATGGCCCTAATTAGCTACTGTTTTGCATATTATTTTCAATTTGCCTATTCTCCTTTTTCCCCCTTTTTAGTTTTTCCACTTAAATGCGAACTCAATTAATAGAACTCAATAAGAGAATCCAACTATTTTTGGTTGAAAAGTCTAATATTATATTTTTGGTTCAGAATTCATTTTTTTTATTAAAAATTTTATTATTTGGTTGAAATTTAACTTTTTTTGTTGAAAATTCATATTGTCAGGATAAAAGTTCAACTTTTGTGTAGAAAATTCGTCTTTTTGGCTTGAAAATTCAACAATTTGGTTGACATTTTTTTCATTTCTTGAACAAAAAATCCTCGTCTTTTTTGGTTAAATTCAACTATTCTTTATTTAAAATTTAATTTTTTTCGTTGAAATATTAACTACTTCATTTTTCATTGAGAATTGATCTTTTTGATTGAAAATTCATTTACTTGGCATTCATGTTTTTGGTTGAAAGTTCAACTATGTGGTTAAAAATTCATCTATTTGGTTTAAAATTCCACTGTTATATTGAAAATTAAAATATTTTTTGGTTGAAGCATCAAGGATAACATTTTTCATTCAGAATTCGTCTTTTTTGCTTCAAAAATTAAATATTTGGTTGAAAATTAAACTATTTGGTTGAAAATTCAACAATTTTGTTGATTTTCTTCTTCTTTCTTGACCAAAAATTTTTCTTGTTTGGAAATTCGACTTTTTTGTTGAAAATGAGTCTTTTTAGTTTGGGAATTTATCTTTATTGGTTAAAAATATAACTGTCGGGTCGAGAATTCATCTTTTTTGGTTACAAGTTTGATCATTTGATTGAAAACTTAATTATTTTGTTAACACATCAACAATTTCGTTAAAGAGTCATTCTTTTTGGTTGAAAGCTTGTCTTTCTGGATTGGAAATTCAACTACTTTGGTACAAAGTTTTACTATTTGGTTAAAAATTACCTTTTTATTGGAAATTCATATTTTCATGTTAAACACTCAACTGTTCTGTAGAAAATTCGTCTTTGTGGCTTGAAAATTCCGCAATTTAGATGACATTTTTTCCTCTATTGATTAAAAAATCTTCGTCTTGTTTGTTTGAAATATCAACTATTACATTTTTCATTGAGAATTCGTCTCTTTATTTAAAAAATTCATCTTTATTGGCTAAAAGTGCAACTGTTTGCTTGAATATTTATCTTTTTTAGTTACAAATTTAATTCTTTGGTTTGAACTTTTAATATTTTGTTGAAAATTCAACAATTTTGTTAAAAAGACTTCTTTTTGGTTGAAAATTTAACTATTTTCGTAATAAATTCTACTATTTGGTTATAAATTAACTTTTGTGTTGAAAACTTTTGAAAGCTTATAAAATAATCTGTTTTGGTTGAAGAATCAACTATTTTGTTCAAAATTCAACTACTTGGTTGAAAGTTGAACTATTCCGTTAAAAATAAATTTTTTTTGGTTGTATATTTATCTCTTCAGTTGAAAATTAAAGTCTCTTGTTGAAAAGTTAGTTTCTTTTTTGGGTTTAAAATTATGTAATTCTTTTGATTGAAAATATTGACTATTCCATTTTCGGTGTGTAGTCCGAAATTTGAAACATTTTAGGCCCCGCTTTAAATAAAATTAGCAAATAAATCGTTTAGGAAATATTCAAAATTGATATCATCAATAAGAATCTCTTTCAGAGCGTCTTGGTTTCTGATGACTTGAATTCCTGTTTATCATTCTTGAAAAATGAATCGAATCTTTCAAAAAAGGGGGAAATTGGGTCAAACATCTCGATTTTAGGTGTTTTAGGGGACTTTTCGAATTAAAGGGGGAAAGGGGAAAAAAGGGATTAGGTAAAAAACGGGACGGACTGTGATTCCTGTAATAAGAATAATAACTTATTTAAAAATTGGAATTAATTCGAGAGTGAAGGCAGCTTAAAAGCTAGTTTAAAAAAGGTACAAAATTATTTTTTGAAAGCGATGAATAGTTTTTTAAAATGTTGTCAATGTTAAAATACATATTTTTCAATCTTAAATTTAAAAAAATTTCAGATTCTATAATCAGGAGATTCCGAATCTTGTCTTAAAGGGGGTGATAAATATAAATCTGAGATAAAAAGGTTGTGAATCAAAAATTCGACTGCCAATTATTATTTTTTGAAATTTAAAATCAGAATCAGAGTAAAATCAATATTAGAATTCTCATTTCTCAAAGAAAATTATACCTAAATATGTTTCTAACGTCTGAATAAAAACTAAAAGTTTGATTTCAAGCTCAGAATTGAAAGTAAATTCATGCTTTGAGACCCCAAATCCAAATTAGGAGAATGATTTAAAATTATGATTCTAAAATCAGCATTTAAATTTAAAATCGAGTTTAAAATACTCATTCTAAGATTGAAAGTAGAATTTTGATACAAACAAATGATTATTGGAAAATATTCTGACATAAAATCCAAATTACAAAAAAAATGAGTATTAAGATTCTAATTTATAATTTAACTTTCAAACGCCAAATTAGAATCAACTGATTTCAAAATCGCAATAAAAATTGGATTTGATCATAAAATCTGAATTCACTTTAGGTATCAGAATTCAATTTATGAATAAATTACAAATAAGAATACAAAAATGGGAATTGTTTCTAAAACCAGAATTAAGACTCTAAAAGTCGAATTCTATATGTATGAAAATATGATAAAACTTGAAATACTGATTTATGAATAAAAATGATACTTCGGATGAAAATAGTCCGCGATTCCAAAATCAGATTCAAAATTCCAATTCCAGTGAATTACGCTTTTAGAAAAAGAATCAAAATTGGAATTTCCATCTAACTAAATTCTGATTGCAGTAAAAAGGCTTGGATATCTTTGAAATGTCGCTAGAAAAAGATAAAAGCACAAAAACAAATCGCGTCATGCAGGATAAGAAAGCTTTATTCTGATTTTCCGAAAGGCTTAACGAGCCTTTAATAGACATAACGGCTTTGTGACAAGTCTTAGAAGAATCTTTACCTCCAAGAATGGTGCAACGAGGGCATTCAACTTCAACGTAACATCTTGATTTCTGACGTCATAGCCTGCATAAAAAATTACAATATCTACTATATATACACCTTTTGCGCCAACGAAACACAAATGCGCGTTTAGTTACTTTATGACGCACGTTTACATCAACCGGTAGCCACTAATCGAATTTAAATGCAAATATATACCCAAAATTCAATAGTATTCTCACAAATGTCGCCACTTTCCTGTGAACCCAAAGGCTAATAAGAATATTTTATTCTATAATACATAATTGCTGAACATCCAAAGTGTTAAAAGAAAATCAAGATTGTATTTAACATTCTTATTGGAAATTTGTGTCTTTTTTGTTTTTAATTTGTAGAAGCTAGATGACCGCCACTGAGTCATTCTAGAACAGATCGTCTAGATGTCGCTGCGACGTGATTTCAAACAAATTTTATGGGTTCATTTAGAACAAGTGTATACAGATTATTCCATTCTTCAAAAAAAAAAAAAAATTATAAACCGAAATAATAACACATTTCGAAAATACTATATTAAAATAAAAATAGATATCTTTTCGTAAATTTAGTTAATCATTAATACCTCAATTAAAGGAAATCTTAATAGTATTCATAGAAAACTCTGCAGATTGGACCAAGTCTTTGCTTAATGTCTCTTTTTTAAAATTTCTTAATGATCGAAATGAAATCTACTTTCTTATGAAAATTTTGTGTCTACTATAAAAAAACACCCAAGAAGTTCACAAATCAAAAATAGACTTCGAAACTACCCGCTTTCCCGACTTATTAGAGACAAATGTACAATAAATGTACAACAAAAAGAAAGAAGAGGGAGAAAAAGAAAGAGTGAACAAAAACCAACCTCTCACTCTTTCTTTTCACCGTCTGTTTTACCTTTTTCTTTTTTGAAAAATGGAATAATCTGAATAGATTGGTTCTAAATCAACTCACAAAATTTGATCTTGGCACTATGATCTATTCCCTTCATTTCCCATGTTCTGTGTACATAAATCTTGTGATAATTTTTTCAGATTTTTTAAATTTTACAACTAATTGAAATGTTAACCTGGTACTTATCGAAAAATAAGGTTGCCATAGGTTTCACATACATTCAGGTAAAAGAAATTATACCCTTGTTGCCTACAAAAAATAGTATTCTGAGGAAGATGCCGTATTAACAATATGTGCATATCATGTACCACTGAGTATTTTATTTCCATTTTCTCTAATCTTATGATTTTTTACAGATGTCATCCTGGTACTTATTATAAATATAATAAGGTTGCCAGAAGGATGTACATAATTTGAGGTGTGATAATTGAATAAAATTAAAATTAAATTTCATATTTGAATGTAAAAATATTTTACTATTTTATTATTGTCTCTTTGGAACAAATTCTGAATCTTGATATTTAGGGCTAAGAATTTCTGTATAGTTTCCTGAAATCTATTGGCATTCTTCTAGGAAAATATCACTCTGCCGTGATAGCACCATAATTTTTTGCCTGAAAACAAGGTCTTAGCAAGTCAAAATCGCTCAAAAAAAGGTTAGATTGACGATTTTTGAAGGCTTGAAGCACCACGAAAAAAAATTTTCGGTAAAAAAAATAATAGCATGTTTCTTTGATTCAAGTTAAAGAAAATTCGGGTTCGACATACTCAACTCATTCCAAAATGTGTGCGTAGGACTCAATCCAAGAAAACGTGTTTTCCCTCACAACAAAATGATATCTCCGGCAGATCTCTAGGATATCCCGGCAGGATATGGGATATCCTGAAAAATGTCCCTAAAATCTCCCGGGAAATCCGTGGCATGTTCCAGGGATATCGAGATTTCCGCCCCGTACGATATCGTGCCAGGTTATACAGACGATATTCCGTACGGAATATCCATAGGATATCTCAATGCTATAAAAAATCTCCCACGAATATCCCGATATTATAATAAAATATCCTGCTGAAATCCTAATAAATTAACAGTGGATTTGCATTCAAGAAATGAAAAGGAATATATTATAACATAGATTTAATTGCTTTTAGGAAGTTTGCAATATATATTTTACATATAATATATAATAATAATATAAAACAATATTTGATACAATTTTTAATGTCCATTTAATTGAGATTTTTCATGTTTTATATTAACTCTGTATTATTGCTTATTACGATTCTATTTATTTTACTATTTGGAAAGCAAAAACCTTTCATACACTGTTCAGCGATGATCATATTTATTTCTGTTTTAAGTAATTGCTTTTATGTTTCATTTTATAGAATTAAAATTTTTGTTACTTACTTTTTATACTAATTATTTAATTTCCATTATAGAACCGAGTAAACTCGTGAATATATTTACATTTTGAGCACTTTTGAGGTTAAGTTGACAGCAATGTAGAAAAATCTGATTCATTTGATCTTTTTAAACCTTTCTTCATCATACAGTTAAGCTTGCATGCGTGAATTAACTGAAATTTATATACTACGATAAAATTTGTTTAGTTCTTTTATAATTTTGCCAAACTTTGCTTTAGTTTTATTGATAAAACAATTTTTGATTTGAGATTATCTTCACAAACATCGTCTTGTGTGTTGTACGTTCTACTTAAATCTACACTAGACAAGACTGAAAAGTTATGAAGATGATGCTACTATCTTCGATTCTTTGTAGCTTCGGGAAAATATTTTTATTTTGTAAAATAATGAGTTTGTTTATTTAAAGCGCAGTGAGTCTACAATATTTGCAGAAGGTATATATGAATTTCCAGGATTATAAATAATTGTACAATTAGGATATTTTGGGGATATCCTTGGAATATTCTACATTTTAAATATGGGACATTGTAAGAATATCCTAGGATGTCCCGAATTATGAAAATTAAGATATCCCGTACTATAAAAATTGGAACATTAATGGGATATCCTCAGCATATTCTGAGATATCTTTGGGACATTCGACAGATATCGAGATTTCCGCCCCGTAGGATATCATTCTCGATATCCCTGGGATATGCCTGGGATATCGTGGGAGATAAATGGGATATCCCGCCGATATTCCTTGCTGTGAGGGTTTCGGCCATTTTCAAAACATTCTGAATTAAGCAAAAAAATTTTTTTCAATTTCTAATTTTTTATTATTATTATTCACTATCGAAAACTGTACGAATGAAAAGTTTGCCACATTTTTCGAAGCTACAGGGACATTTTTTTGAATTTTCAAAAATATGAATTTTTAAACCAAAAAAGGAAACAGAAGGTATTAACCGATTTGAAATTTTTCTTTTACTTTTTTCGGACATTAATGTACAAATTTTTCTCCCTCATCTCAAACGATTCGACTAATTTGACCACTTTCACTCCGCCCTAGTGCCTACTTACCAAGAAAACCTGGAAAACCTGGAAACGTCAAGGAATATTTTCAAACGTGTGTATTGGATTTATACTTATTCAAATGAAACTTCTCTTCATCATTAGCACTAATCTCAGGAAAACATATTTTATGGAAAATATTAATACGTTAAATATGCAATGAATTTCAAGTACCTGTGAAAGTAATAAAATATAATTACCTTTATTTATTCATCAAATTCATGGGCTTTAGCAACAAATTTAAAAATTGATTAATTATGTTTTTAGTATTATTTATTTCTTTAATTACTCGATAGTAATAATATGATCATATTTAAGTATATCATGGAATGCTAATACTTATAAACACGTCCATCCTTTATGATAACGAAAATGTACATTTGTACAAAATACAGTTAATTGATATTACGTATTCCTACTGAAAATGGTTCATACTGCTCTGGCTGTTTACGATATAGAAATTCTTGGAATGACTTCACGGCCATCGAAGGCCATACCTAAGAAACCTCTAAATCGAGGTTCCAGTGGATTTTCATTCGAAGCATCCGAATGTTTAACCCTTATGAGCACGTGCATTTAGTGAAAATAACACAACCGGAATTTTTATGAAATAAAGCGTAAGTGATAGTTTTGTTAAATTCTACTTAACATATATGCTAAATAGGAGTCTATGTATAACCGAAAAATTTTAACTAATTTATTTTTTCACCTCAAAAATTTGTACTTTGTAAATGAAAGTCAGTGGAAAATAATGAAATTAATCAATTGTCATAGTTGATTGCAAATGCTCAACATGCACATGTTGTGTGACGCAAGTACATATATGCAAAAAACGATTTTCAAACAACAAAATATAAACATTCGGAATTATATGACAAAAATTTGTATTATTTAAATATTATAATTTACTTTGTTGTTTACAAATCGTTTTTCATACACGCACACACACACACACACACACTCATACATACATACATACATATATATATATATATATAAATCACGCCTGAATGTTGAACGTCCCGGAAAACAGTAATGGTCCAGACGGGCGATGGGAGGCTATTCCCGTTAGGACCTGGTTAGGAGTTCTAAATAAAGCCCAGCTAAAACAGCGTTACAGAACTAGCAAGGCCCTCTCTATTTTTTTCCGATCAGTGCCCGATCAGAAATAGGGAAAACTAGTCGGGGTCCTTCCAAATTCCTATCGCAATTTCTACATGGGGAAGTGAGTTGGACGAAAATGAAATTTGATTTTAAAGATTTGGAAAATTGAGATTTCAAATTTGAAATTCTCGTTCCAGTTCGTTACTGCCAGTTAAACATAATTTTGATCAGATCATTAATGTAGTTTCATATCTTAATTAAAAAATTGCGTGAAATAAAAAATAATAATAATAGCGCGCGTAGCGCTCCTGTTTGTTTTCTTAGTTTTCTAATAAAAAATAATATATAAACAAGTAACAGAAGTTGAGTAGATAATCCCTAAAATAATGAGAAAAATCTTAGATCTCTTGTTCAAAGGCTGCCATAAAATATTAACGCACTCGGATCTTCGCGTTGGCGTTTTCAAAGGATGGTACTTCGTCACCCCTGGCGCCCACTTTTGCGTCGAAGTCAAGGGTGCAGAAGCGTCAAAACGGGTATTTCGGTATCCTTTGTCTTTTTCTCTCACTCGCTCCAGATTCATCCTCTCACTTTCACTCCGTCTGTCTCTCCCTTCTTCCTTCCCTCTCCACCTCTACCTCCTTACGGGCGAAAACTCGCCCTTTCATGCCTCTGATAACGCACACGCCATACTGCGAGGGCGGAAGCGCCCTCCACCAATCCGCACCCTTGCGGGGGTGGATTTCCCAACCAATGGCCAAACACCTCGTCCCACCCCCACTTTCGACTATCGCCAGTGTCACGTGCGCACGATCAACCCTCCGAATATCGCTCAGTCGCGCGCGTGCTTTTGCGCTGTCAACTTTATCAAAAGAGAGAGATTCTATTCTCTTTATTTTTATTATTTGTTTTCACTCTAAACATTTTCTCGACTTATAAAAAAAGGATTTTTCGGGGTGAGAAGACAAGTGGAAAGAAGAACTTGTAGAGTGTAGTTTTTAAAGAAAGTGGTATTATTTTATTCCCATTTCGAGAACGAGTAAGTTATGAATATGTGAGGAATTGGTTTTTTAGTACTTTGGGGTGAGGTGAAAGTGACAATAAACAAATTGTGGGAAATGTGTAACTGAGGATTTATGTCAAAGAAGAAGGATGGTGCTCGAGAAGTGAAGTTCCAGTGATTAGATTTTTATTTATTTATTTATTTACTATTTTAATTGAGTATATGGACAATTTTAATACTCAGATATGATAGGCTGTGAAATTCTACCCCTACACGGAATGTATCGAAGTCGCGGTGAAGTTTTGACACCACCTCATAGCAGTCCAGAATCCCATGGTATCAACAATAATAGTATTAATATTAATATTTCGCGTCTTGGGATGCAACCTCTAGAACATCCGAGTGCAGAAGTTGGTCTTCCGCCCAATGTTCCAGATATATTATATTGTAAGTTTTTGAAAGAATTTTTACCTCTTTTTTTTATTTTTTTTTTTTGCTCTTTATAGTTTCAAAAATATGCTGTAAAATTTTTGTAGTGATATCTCGAAAATTATCAAAGATACAGATAATTTTGTGCGACCCCGTCAGGGATTTGTTTATGCAAAATCGCACACATCAACGAATTCGTACATCGGACTCGATATCTTTCTTCCAAATATAATGCTGAGTATTTCTCAACAAAAAATATCGAATTCCGTAAAGAATTACCACCAGAACATTATTTTGAGTAGTAAGTTTTGATCTGTAAAATGCTGGCTGAAATTCATACCCCTAACTTTGAATGCGTTTTTCTCGAAACCATATTTTTTGCCACTGCGGCAGAGGTTTCTTGGAAACCCCTCATCCGATTTGGTTCAAATTTTTTGAGTGTATTTTTAGATAAATTATCTTTCATCGTACACTGGGATTTTTTTTATAACTTCTCGAAGAAAAAATTATTGGAAATTGAAGTAAATGCAAAAAAAACAAAAAGGCCGTCATTGTGTCAAAAAAAAAAAATAATAATAAAAATATCCGTGGGCGACGATAGCCAGTCTATTCGTGTTTATTAATCTTGTTCGACTTTTTATTTCGGATGGTTACAGCGACCTGTAGCTCTGCCGCGGTCCAAAAAAAAAAAAAAATTTCTTCGTTTACTTTTACACTAATTTTGATTCTATTTTTAAAAATCTCATACAAAACTTGAAGAAATCACTTTTCCCAACAAAACAAGAAAAAGAAAACCTAAATCCGTTGATAACTTTTTGAAATATTGAATTCAAAAATTTTGAATTTCACAGTGGTGTAGCCCCTTAATTTAAAACAGGGGGGTTTAATGAAAAATCAGTAAAATTTAATCAAATTCAATCACGGAAGTTCCAGTAGTTTTTACTGATTTTTCAGTAGAAAAATTTACCGAAGTTTCAGTAAATAAAAGATTCTTTTCTAATGAGTATGGAATAATAAATATTTTCTCATAATTAAAATTTCCAGTAAATACAAGTTACTGATTTAACCCTTAATTATATTTTATGTGATGTTAATAATTTTTGTGTGACAATTGAGGGGCCGGACTCCACGTATAACCACCTATAAATTTTTCTCGCTGAACCGCGTTGGCCCCTGGATACTTTTCAAAGAAGTTTTGAAGTTTTATTTTAAAAGTACATATTCTTTTAGAAATTTAATTCCGCATATTTTTTCTCTGGATAAAAAAGTTATAGGTTTTGCCGTTTCAAAGGTGAAACCGAAAAACCTGTTTTTTCGAGAACAAATTTTTGTTGTGTTTTTTTAATTCAACTCGATGTAATTGAGCCAATTATTGAAATTTTTTGATGAAAATTACAGCAAATATTCTTTATCATGTTCTACATCTGGTAGTGTGAATGATATATGAACATTTTTGTTTGAACTAAAGTTATACATCTTTGTCTGAGAGATTGGATAAATCATGCTTTCGTATCTTCAAGCTCATGGGGAGTTGAACGAATTTTGAGCAACAAAAAAATTTCAGAGAGCAAATTGTTCAAAAATGTAGACATATATTTTCTACCGAAACAGTTATTAAAAATAAATCATTATCAAAAAGTTATTAATGTTTTACTTTGAACGCGCGGCCCGTTAATAATTCTTTCCGTAGAAAACATATCTCTACCTTTCTGACCAACTTCCCCGCTAAGAGTTATTTGTTGCTGAAGATTCACTCGACTCCCCATGAGCTTGAAGATACGAATGCATGATTTAGGCAATGTCTCAGGTAAAGATGCATAACTATTGTTTGAATAAAAATGTTCATATATTATTTATTCCACCAGACGGGTAATACCATAAAGAATATTTTCTGCAAATTTCATCAAATTCTTTCAAGAATTGGCTGAACTACGGCGAGTTAAAGTCCAAAACGAGAAAAAAAAATTGTTGTCTAAAAAACGGGTTTTTCGGCAGACTTCGAAAACGGAAAAAGCTACAACTTTTTTCTTCACAGAAAAAAGATGCACAATTAAATTTTATATAATCGTATGTACTTTTAAAACTTAAATTCGAAACTTGTGTGAAAAGTGTCCAGTGGCTAGCGCCGTTCAACGAGAAAAATTTATAGGCGGTTGTAGAATCCGGCCTCTCAATTAAAGGGCTATCCATAAATCACGTAGCGCAACCCAAATAGAAAAAAATTCTGAAATTTTTGTAGACATTCTGCAGAAATTTTGCAGAACTTCTACAGAAAAATGGACAGCAGAATTTCTGCAGAATTTGTGCACGATGCAGAATTTCTGCAGAATCATCACAAAATGCAGAATTTTTTTCAAAATGGTCAACAAAATATTGCAGAACATTGCTAGGGGTGGGCGAAAAATTCGGAACTCAAAGTTCGAAGGAGTCGAGTTGAGTTTGTTAGGTATAGGTTTAGGTTTAGGTTTTTGTTAGGTTTCGAGTCAGTTCGAGCTGAACTTCATCAGTTTTAGCTAGCGCCAGGCTTCAAAATTTCTACACGGGATGATGTCGGTGAAGAGATATTGTATTTTCCTGGAAATTTTCATTTTGGTTCAAGATTTTTACAGTCCGCCGTTTAGTAATTGATGTAAAATTTTGGCGGCCTACTGATTAATTTTTTAGGAAAGTGAGAATTAGAGTGGTCCAAAAAAAAACATTTTTTTCTCAAGTGCTATTGTCTCAAAACCTTCTTTTAGGTATAAAAAAAATTCCCTCTAAAGCGCAGCTTGATATCTCAATTCTCCACTAAGCTCAATGAATTTTTATTTTCCCATTTAAATAACACGTAAAAAA
>JAUMHM010000087.1:3854539-3870292 GCA_032362435.1 Melikaiella ostensackeni
TTTTTTTTTAATTGGGAATTTTCCGAAAATTTTTATCCCCCCCCCCCCCCCCCCCAAACCTATATAACACTTTTTACAACTTTCCCCTGTTGTCTTTCGCCATTGTGTAACACTAGGATAGACCCCTCCCCCAATCCTAAAATGTATTATGTCATTTATGGATAGACCCTAATAAACAAATAAGATAGTCATTATCAGTCGAAGGAGTTGAGGAATGAAAATCAATAATTAGTTAAAGAAGAACTAGCGTATTCAAATTAATTTGAATTGAATTTCATTCAAGAAAGATAATTATTTTGATTTTATATAATTTTGTTTCTATTTTTTCTGTTGCAGCTTCGATACCGAAATGTGGTGGTTGCCAGGAGGCAATTTTGGACAGGTTTATCCTGAGGGTTCTGGAACGATGTTGGCATGCGAGATGTCTCACATGTCGAGATTGTGGAAGCAGGCTTTCCGAAAAATGTTATGCTCGAAATGGTCATGTCTTTTGCAAAGAAGACTTTTTCAAGTAAGTATCAATTTCTGTCCATATTTTAATTTAGTATCAAAGGGATCATTAGTTTTATTTGTATTTTTCTTATTTCTTTCCCTAAAGTCTACGAAAACCTGAATAAAAGATAAAGTATTACTATAATAATCCAGAATTATTATGAAAAGTAAAATATTTTTTTTTAAATTCAAGAAGTTGACTTTGGAATTATTTTAAACTTGATTTTTTTTCAACGTCCAACATTCAAATTCAGCTGTGAAATTCTTGAAAATTACAAAATCCAAGATTCCAACGATCAAATTTGGACAACACACTTTTCAATGTAACAATTCAAATTTAAAAAATTAAAAAGGAGAATGGAAGAAGTAGGCAACAGCAAAACTCCCTTCCTCCTTTTTTCTGGTCTTTTTATATTTTTATTTAAATTACAACCAAAAAAACATTTACAAAAATCGACTAACGTTTCGGTGTTTATTCAACACCTTTTTCAAGACAATAAAAAGGAAATTTTCAATTTTTTTTCTAGTTTGAATGGAGACACTGTGTGTTCTCCAAATTTGATCGTTGGATTCTTCGTTTTTTTTTAATTTCCGAGAATTTTGTATTTGAATATTTCATATATAATTACTTTTAGATAAAACTTTAAATACTGAGAGATGTGAAACAAATCCTTAAAGGTTTGAATCAAAAGAAGAAGTTTACATTAAATAATGAAAAGATATCTAATTTGAATTCTTTCACATTGTATTTGAAAATAATTGCTTTAAATGATGTACAATATCATACAACTTTTACTTGACATAAAAATTCAAAAGTTTCAAATATTTTCAAACATTTCAATCAATAAATTTAAATTTTATAAAATTGAATATTTCAAGTCTCAAATCGTTATTGGGAATGACATATCGAATACATAGAGCATCATTGAAAAATATCTTTCTTTTGTAACAAAAGATAAATGGTGAAAATGTTCAAATCCCAAAATAATATAACATTTAATTTGAACGTTTATAAATAAAAGTGTTCTTTCTAGTCTAAAATTTTTCTTGTTTAAGACTTCTTCACGAAAATTTTTTAATTAATATCAGAATAAGAGGGAAATTATATAATATTGCGTACAAATTCCTAACTTTGAGTGAAATTTATCCAGAAGAAAAGGTACTATAATACAATTAATTCAATTAAAATATTTTACTAAAATTAATTAATTTTTACTAATCATCATTGAAGGCCCACTTTGCTGAAATGAAATTTGAACTTAAAGATTTAGAAAATGGGTGTTACAAATTTGAATTTTTTTCTATTCCGCAAAAATTGCATAAAATCAAATTTTTTACCTTCAAGTTAAACTCAAAGCTTTCCAAATTGAAAATGTAGGTTTGAGTTATAAAAAATGAGAAGTTTGCATTGAAAAATATAAGAAAATTGGTGCGACTAACTCAATCTCATCAGTCATGAACGAAACATTGTTTTAGTTATATATGAAAATCGATATCTGATATTGCTATCTAGTAAAAAATAAAATGTTCTATTTACTAAAACCAAAATTAAAAATTAGGGGTCTACGCAGATTCTAATTAAAAATTCCTGTTACCGACATTAGCCGATATCTAGAGAATTTTTGGGTTCGGATCTGTGCTAAATTTAGCAGGAACATGAACCTGCAAATGATCCAGATGTCGATAAATTTCGATATGTAGCCCATATATTTCGTAGGGCAAAGTGAAATTTTTTAAAAAATCTGTCTTTGTGGTATGTGGAAAAGTTACAGTATCCTATCAGGATAACTTATCATTAAAAAAAAGTAGATACCTATTACTCTTGGCCATTACGAAGGGGTTGAAAGCTTTTAAAGTTTGGAAAATTAAAAACTTTTTAATTTTGAAATATGAAAAATTTTTCTGTAGGTTCTACTCGAATAGAAAAAACACAACTACTATTTTTTTGAACGTGAAAAATTGTTTTCAATCGATTACTATAAAATTGCCCACAGATGCAAAATTAGTATTATTAAAAGCTTAAAGTCTTTTTTTAATTTAGAAAAGTAGAAATGAGTTTCTCTAAACGAAACGACAAAAGATTACGTAGAACATATTTTTTCATATTTGAAATTATGGGTGTTCTATTAACCAAATCCAAAAAAATGTAATTATTTTTTGTTGATATTTCAAAAAATTCTCACTTGATCAAAAATTATTTTTTTAAGAGTTGATCTTATATTAATATTTGGCATCAAAAACTGTAGACATGAAAAATTCACAATAATTGTTACACCCATAGAAACAAAACTGGTAATTTTTCAATATTTAAAAACTTTGAATCCCTCTATGGTGGCCAAAATTGATATCGACAAAATTTGAATAGAAATCACAGGGGTTATTCTGATAGGATACTAGAATTCATGTGAAGTTTTTCTTGGTAGAGTACAATCGTTGGATTTATAGTGTAAAAATCATCTTAATGAAAGTTACATAACAATGAAGGGGGAGGGGTAAAAAATCGTCCAAAAAAGCGTTACGTAATATATGGACGACCCCTAACAGAAATTTGCAATTATGAACGATCTCTCATTATTATTTCATGACGGCAATGGCTAATAATTTTCCTCAAACTTGAAATTTTAGTACCATTTCCTTATATGTTATGAGATAGTATATTGTGTATCAAGGGCGTAAAGTTGGATTTTCAATTGTTCGCCAGTGATACACAAGATATCTTTTATCCGTAATCTGCATATAAAGTTTGCCTTTTCGTGCATGCAGTGTGCGCAAAGTAAAGTTTTCCTCCCGGGGGCTGAAGAAGCCAGCGCAGTAAGCTACTTTGCGCCCGCTGCATCTCCGGGCGGAAAAAGCTACTTTGCGCACAGTTTATATGCACGAAAAGGCAAACTTTCGGTGCTGGCTGGACAAAAAAATATTTGCGAGTAGTTCGAAAAAGCAAATTTCTGCGTTAAATTCGATCGAATTGCGAATCTTGAAAAAATGAGAAATTATGTGGGAATGTAATGTGAAGATGTTGCGTGCTGTTGGTGTGGCAGGCGTTTCGGGACAAAATGCGCTGGCTGCGGATCGGGTGTGGCGCCTTCGCAGATGGTACGCAAGGCCCAAGAGTTAGTTTATCACCTTCCCTGTTTCTCCTGTGCCATGTGCTCCAGACAACTAGGTACCGGTGACGAGTTTTACCTCATGGAGGACAGGAAACTTGTCTGTAAAGCCGACTACGAACAAGCCAAGGCCAAAGGTAATGCAAATTTTTATTTATTTGTATTCGGTTCCATTCCACTTTTTTCATTTCTTCATTTCTTTATTTGTTTCTTTATCGCACTTTTCTATTAGGAATTCAATACACAATCAAGCAAATGTAAACCTTCAAATATGGAACGATCCTTGTGTGATAAGCTATTTGTGAAAATGTTCTTGATCTAGAAAGAACTGGGTCAGAGGAATTTTATTAAATATTTAACACTAGCATTATTACATGCGCGCTAAAAGAAAGTTGCATTACCAATTGTTCATAATAAGAAGATAATGTTTTTATTCTCTTTAAACGAGTTTAGGGATCACAGTTGCTTAGTAGTTTAATTGTAGGGAAAATAGGTGAATTTTTTAGAAAAAAAAAAGGAATTTTTTTCCTTTAAAAATACCAGTGTAATTAACCAAAAATTAATCTAAATAATAGAGAAAAGAAACATTACATTACATCACAGCATTTTTTAATTTCAGTAATCATATCTCTAATTGTTAAATACTTGTTAAAATCCTATGATGACTATCGAACTGTTAAAAGAAAACTTGAATATTTAGTGTACTTCATTCATTTAGTTTGAATTCTTTGAAATTTTAAAATATTTAAATACGTTTAAATACTAAATTTTGGGGTAAACAATTGCATGACTTCATTTTTTTCACTGAAATAGGTGTGAAAATGTGGGAAAGTGTGATTTTTGAAGAAAACTCAATTTCGTCAAAATTTCCTCTTTGGGTCGTTATTTTTCTAAGCCACTTATGATTTCTTCAATGACATCTTCAATTAAATGTTATCAAAATAATAGTAAATATCTCAATTTCTTTCGTGACACTGTTTATTCAGTGTCAGATTTTCATTTTTATAGTTTTTGTCGCAAATTGTCGACAATATATTTTTTCTTTGGTTCGTAATTTTTCTAAGCCACTCATAATTTGCTTTAATAGCGTGATAAATTAAATGTTATAAGAACAAGAGTATCTCAATTGAGTGTGAGATATATTTTTTTTCTTTTTCGCGACAGTGTTGATTCAAACATGTTAGATTTTCTTTTTTTTATGCAAATCGTCGACAATTCGGTTTTTTTTTCTTTGGATCATAGTTTCTGTAATCTACTCATAATTTCTTGAATGACCGTGAGTTTCACACTTTTATTTAGCGTATTTTCCAAAACTTTCTGAATAGATTCAGCATTTTTTGTAGATTCCTCATATACTTTTACAGCTTCCTCATATACTTTTACAGCAGACTCTAAATCAGTTTCTAACTTTTTAATATCTTTTTTTTCCTTTTCGATATTTCTTCTACGATTGCTAATTTAGCCTCAAAAAAGGGAAAATATGGACAAAAATCTAAAATAATATAGGGATTATAGGGGATTTTTAGAAAAATAGGACGAAAAATGGGGCAAAGAGGAAAAATAGGAATAAAAAAGGGAATAGTGGACTGACTGTGATTCCTGCGAGTTTAATTTTAAAATTTTCAAGATTGATATAGTTCAAATATAAAATTGTAGTAATAATTCAATTTCGAGAGATGCCTGGTTTTATAATCAATTAATTTATAGGCTTGGTTTTTAAAATTTGTATTTAGATTTAATATTTTAAAAAACATTAAATTTTGAATATTTAAGTATTAAATTGTTAACCCTGATGCATTATTTCAACATTTCTTAATTTGAAATGTTTTCTTTTTGTCAGAAGGTTTTGATAATCTTGATTTTTAAATTGTACATTTCCGAGTACTTCGAATCTAACATTAAATAATTTTGGACACTTTCAATTTGAAATTTTTCAATGTTGGTACCTGCGTTACGTCTTCTAAATTTCAGTTGTAAATACTGAGTACTAAGATTATTATTTAAGCTTCCAGGTCTAAAAAAAAATAATTGTTCTATTTCGGGGGCTTTAACTTTGGAACTAACAAACTAAATGAAATTTCATGGCTTTCAACTCGAAATTGTTTAATTACAAACTCTTTCCATCAAAACGCTTTAAACATAATTAACATAAGGAAATTTAATTACTCAGACTTTTAGTTCGAAATATTGAAAGCCGCAGTATTGTACTAATGTGAATTAAGAACAATAAAATATATTTAGACATTCCAACTTAACATTGTATATCTAAGTATGGATTATAATTTTTTTTAACTATCAAATATAATTATTCTCAGAACATGTGGGGTAAAGCGGGACACCCGTTTTCTATCTAAAAGAAGCAATACCAAGTCACAAAAGGTGAGATTCCAGGTGTTTCGCTTTACCCCACACTATCCCGCTCAGCCACTTTCTACGGTATGTTTAGATTTAGAGGCTTTTCAAATTGCAAGACATATTTTTCCTATCATTATTGTATTTTAAATAACAATTTTTAACACACTCTCATTACCAATTTTTTTTGAAATTACAGAGTTGGCTGATGGCGGAAGTATCGACGGTGATCAGCCGAACAAAAGACCGCGGACTACGATCACTGCGAAACAATTGGAGACCCTCAAGTTGGCATACAACCAAAGTCCAAAACCAGCCAGGCATGTTCGAGAACAGCTTTCAGCCGATACAGGACTCGACATGCGGGTGGTGCAAGTCTGGTTCCAAAATAGGTAAGAATATATTTAAAATATATTCAAAATAAACACACAAAAAAATAGTAAAAATAGGCAGCACCCTACAAAAAAGGGTTTCGTATTCCATTAAGTCGTTAATAGTCGTTCAAATATCCTCCTCCCCCTCTCTACCCGACACTTACCCTCATTACCCACTCCCCGCATTTCGCCCCACCCCCACTCACCCTTCCGCTCGATTCCCCTAATTCACCCTCTTGTAGTCCCCACTCTTCCCCGTCCAATCCCACTACCACTTTCCTCTCATTACCTCTCACTTCCCCTTTTTATACGACGGACGGACACCCGACAGAAACCATAAGGGTTTCTGCCCGACGCTATAAAACCCTAAAAATCAACTTTTCAAAAAATAATGAAGGGAATGTGTTTAGAGACTTAACTCTTCCTCTTCCGTATCCTGAAGCTAAAATATTTGATTTAGTGGTGACTAATTATTGCATTCCAAAGTGTGTTCGACTTTACCCCATAAAAAGGCAAAAATATCTATTCTGTAATACCAAGTGGCAAAATATCATAAATTCAAACCCTCTATCTCTTATTTTAGAGTAAATAAAATAAAATATGGTGGGTCACAACATAAAAATACGTGTATAATTTCAGTAAAAGCATAACCTTAAACGTGTTGCTTCACATAGGGTAAGAGTACTATTCTGCCGTGCAAATGAAAATGAGTGTATCTGCAGGGGAGCCAACTTTACGCTAAAAGCGAAAAACTACTATGACATACCACACTCATATTTTAACCACTTTTTAAAAACCAAAAGTGGCTGTCTATATAAAAAACACTGCATTTCTACGTTTTGCGGAAAGAAAGACGTATTTTTATAAATTTTCAGTGAGAATTTGCAGTTACGTTTACTTACAATTTCAACTACTTTGACTGGAAATTTCGCATCTGCTACAAAAATATTTAAATAATAATAAATCACTCAGTATCATCAGAAAACGTAAAAAAAATGTCAAATTTTCAATACATGTAAACAAATGTATTAAACGATGTAAAAGAGTATGAAATATTGCGTTTATCGAACTGTGGAGAAATTCTAATATTATATCACGCATTCTAGCTAATGGTTTCTACGAATTTTTTTCAAAAAAAAATTCCTTGATTTGTTAATTAGTAAACTTATTATTATTTTCATCTATTATGATTTTGTTATGTGAATGAATTGTATTTTATAACTTTATTACGTAAATTATTGTTTACTAATAAGACTAAAAAAGGAAACAGTATTTTCCGGTGAAGATATTACTTTTTAATTTACATAAGGCAATCACATTTTTTGTTTCATTTGGTATTAATTTTATCAAAATAACACTTAAAACATTGCAAATATCTTATTAAAAAAACATAATTGTCAGAAAATTTTTTAATTCATAACCTTCAAAACATACACCTGTCAAACAAGTATCTAAAGTTAATTTATCTATAGTACACACATCTAAAGATCTTTAAAATATAGATTTACATGAACAGTGGTTGAATTTACAAAATTTTTCTCTCAATATCAACACTACACTTACTTAAAATAAACGAAACAATTGAGCGGCGCGCATGCGCAGCACAACGCGGACTCTTATCTTCCAGTTGTGCTTCTTTTGATTTGCATAGTATGTCCTTCCCGCAGATACGGTAAATTATTTTTAAAAAATTAACTACTTTGCGCTATAAATTTTTATTTTTCTCATACATATTTAGGTAAAGGGAAGTATTATGAACATACTGACGACTTTATCTCAATTTTGACAAAAATTACAGATACGCTCATTTTCATTTGCACGACAGTATTGGTTGGCACTGCGCCGACTTTTTGCACTCCTTCTAATTTTCCTTAAATTTTAATAAAATGCGAGCATTTATCGTATTTTCATGATATTAATTCAATTATACTATCATTTTTACGTATAACGATGTGTAGAGCTTATGCAAAATATTGTCAAATTTAGTTATCAAATATTACATTCATTTTTATTTTCAAGATGCCAAGAATTTATCGGGCTTTCTAAAGAAAATCTTTAGCTGGCGACATTTTTTCATTTTGTTGTAGCAACTTTATAAACATATAAATCTGTTTTATTTACTGTGGATATTTTAAAGAAATGTTAAAAATTCAATAAAAATAAGAATTAAACGTCGGCAATATTGCAATAATTATTTTGGGGGGGGAGGGGGGTGCCAATGGAATTTAATACAAAAACTAAAAAGTATGGTCTAGTCTAGTGACTAGTCCTTGGCACCCCAGTGCATTTATGGAATGGTTTCATTCGTTGGCACCTCTGCCTCGTTAGAAAAGTAAGGTTATGTAATTCTAAGAGCTTGTGTTAACAGAAAGATTGTGGCGCATTTTCATGAAATGAAGTGTTAAAAGTGCTGGAACGACAAAAGTCGTTATTAGGTAGATGTAAAGGTAGCTAAACATAATAATATATGAAGCTGTAATTTATATGCCGTTAATCGTAACCACCAAAGTTTTGTTAGTAACATTTTTACATTTATTTTTTCAAGGTGTAGGTGTAGATATTGAGCCTATTTACACCGCAGCAATTTTTGCTACGGTAGCAGAAACTGCTACACTCGGTACCCAACCAGAAACCTCATATTTATAATCGACGCTCTTGATTGGTTGCCGAGCATAGCAGTTTCTGCTATCGTAGCAAAAATTGCTGCGGTGTAAATGGGCTCATTGTTTTTTTTTTAATTTAGAACTTGAATTTCATTATTTTCATGCATATTTTGTTTGATGATATTGTTATACAGTGTTTTGAATGTTACGCCAGAATTTATATTATTACTTATAATAGCAAAAGTTTTTATTTAATCGGTAGGCGATTCATTTTGAGGAAAGGGAAAGATATCCTATTTTAAAATTGTTCTTGATTTGGCTTATCAAGTACAGCGCTGGGGCTAGTATTACCAAAAATTCCGTAACAGTAGATAGTAAGCGAATTTAAGGCAGAAAATTAGTAACATTTATCAAGTTTTTTATTTTATTTCATTTATTGGCATAGGTATGCCCATCAGTATGTCTGACGAACGAAAAACGTATACCTAAGAAAACATGGCTAAAGCTTTACAGCTGCTGTCCAAAAAGAAAATAATAAAATACTAAATTTATAATTACTAATAGGAAACTAATTAAATATTTTTCAGATGCACGATTTGTTATTAATCAATGTTTTAACGTAATTAAAGAAATATTGAGAGGTTATGTGCGTGCAGTGCCAAGTACTGGTGACGGGGGCGGGGGTATCAATAACCGGGGTTAGCAGTGCCTAGCACTAAAATTTTGGGACTGCATACTTATTTTTAAAAAGATTTAGAGTTTTTGTCAACTTTTTATAACAATTAAACATTCCAGTGTATTCTGCGTTAAATTTTCAGTGTATGTATAATTATTATATAATTCAATATTTTATGTGTTCATTTGTTTCCTAAAGTCTAAATTTCCTCCTAAGGTGCCAATAACCGGTGGTCTTACCCTATAAGGATCGTTGCCAAAAAGTTGTTAAGTTTGGACTATGAGTTTTTTTAAAAAAGGATCTTTAAAGAACCGACTGAATTTTTTTTCATCACTTCACACTCAGAACAGAACAAAAATACCAATTTTATAACGAAAATTATGTATATCTGCATTTCTGATAATACAAGCGGATTCGAAATAAACTTCTTTTGTGAAGAATTAACTAAACTAGTTTGACAATAATGTTTTTTGATTAATGTTAATACTCAAGTTTTTGGGGAAATTGTAATATAATAAATTACGTTCAGTGAAAGCGTTTAAGCTACAAATTAGAAACTCGAGATTTCGTCGTTTTTTTATTTAAAGTTGAACAAATTGCATTTGTATAAATAAAGGCACCTTCGAGAGCACATTTTAAGAAGATGATTATTGATAATTTTCAATAAATATTTCTTTCTCTGATCAGTTTTGAGAGTTTTGACCAGTTTGAACAAGACGAACACATATCCTATTAAAAAGTTACAGGGAACCCAATGTTACCGAGTGGATTATCAAATTTCGAAATTATTTTTTAAATATTTAGAATGGACTTAAAAATCTTTAAAAATAGTGAAAATAATTTTTTCGAGCTCTATCGAATTCAGCAACACGAAAATCATACGATGCACATTTTTCAAAGTTTTGTTAATCTTACGAACGATTGACATTCTTGTGCTTTAAGTGAACACTCAAACATGAATAAAATTAATTTTTTGTTTTGTTTAGAATTTTAAAGTGATTTTTTTTCGAGTTCTGTCTTTAAATACGAGTATGAGTGTTACTGAGTAGAAACAAAACTTCAGGGGTAGGATTTTAAACATCATTAAGCACTAGAATATTTATCACTATTTATTATTTTAGATTCTTCAACTTAATACAAATAATTCCTATAAGCATAATTCATTCATAAAATTTTTTTGTCATAAGTTTCTCAATTTTTGTGTGCGAATTTGTATTTAGGGACATGTGACCGAGTGGAAATTTCAGCTATATTTTAATTTCCCATTTCTAAACAGAAGCAACTAAAATTTTTAAACTTTGCTCAAGACTACTTCAATGAGAGTACTTTATCCTAATATTATTTTTAAAAAATCTGTCAAATCATGGAAATGGGTAAAACTGCCGGGACCTAAATTTCACAACTTTCTGGCAACAACCCATAAGCTTATGAGTACTTATAAAGACACAACATTAAAAAATAATCCTAGCGATATTAGGAAACATTTTCGTGAAAAGCATTTTTCAACTGCTCATCGGAGTATTTAATCAAACAGGACGATCACAATTTGGGTATTATGATTTCTGATCATGCCCCGTTTTCCCCTACAAATTCGAAAATTTTTACAAAAATCATACTACAGCTAAAATAAAGTATCTAAACTTGCTTAAAATTTTAGACAATTTCACGAATACGATGTACAATATCATAAGTGACATAAACATCTAACAGATTTTGCAAGTAAAGTTTAAGAAGTGTTTTTTACTCGACTTAATGAAAATACAGAAAACCACAGCCTTATATAAATATTATTTTTTCAAAACTTATCCACGAAACTGGAGCAAACAACCTCTAAAATAAATTATGACATTTATTTTCAGAAAACAATCGCAAATCTTTTAGATTTTTATCCAGAAAAAAAATCACATTGTAAAATATAAAATTATGAGTGGCCCGGTTTCAGCAACGTGTTCCAGTTTGCCCCGTTTTACGGTAAATCACAGAATTAGGTAATTTTTATTCAACTTGGAGTAAGCTTAAAGAAGTTTACATACAGACATTCAATTTTTATTTAATTTATCATAAAAGTCTGTTCTGAAAAGCTAAATCAATTTTTAAACCAACAGATTTCGTTGAAAGAGGCAAATACAAATAAATATTTTATTACTTATAATTCAAATGAAGATGAAGATCTTCAGAAACCTATAAGCAATTAAAATTACTGTCTCCCTTTAAATAAACAAAGTTGAGTAACTCTCATTCATTTCTGAGGATTCATTTCCTCAGAAGTGTGAAGCCCTTAAATTTCCTTCCAAAAAGGCTTCTTTCTTTAAAAATTGTTTTCATAGTTGAGGAGTGAGCGGTCATAAATGCATAAGTCCATTTTTTTGAATTAAGATAAGCATAGATTATATATATTAAGGTCCTCCATCTGTCACAGTTGTATTTAGGAAAAAGAATTTTTGTCATTAATTTCCACTATTGAAACATTGTACTTTGCCGTGACAGCATAAGTTCAGTTTATAATTAAGACTTATTTTCACTCGAAAAAATAACCAAAACCTTACAAGTCCTTTTTAGTATCGAAAAAGAATTTTAGTGTTTTATTCGCTCGCATCTGCAAAATATGTATTTGAATTGTGCTCTGAAATTCGATTTTTGATTTTTTTTTTGCAATACACAGTCAATTGTTTTGAACTATTTTATTTAGTCGAGCTCTGATAAATATTGAAACGAGGTAACGTTTTGATGAAAAGTGAAATAAAATGTCAAATTAATCAATAATAGATCAAAGACACGGATCCAAGGTGTCAGAAAGAAAAATTCCGAAAGAGCAAAAGGGTGAACTTATATTATTTCCTTCTTAAATTAGTGTCTTCATTTTTGAGAATATCACGAATTGTTAAATGCAGTTTCATATTTATATCAATTTTGTTTAATATTTTTCATCGATTTTCGTTAGTTAAATGAAATTCATTATAAAAAAACTAAGTGGGACACTTAAACTTTTCCAAAAGCTGATAAGTCCACCGTGATTTATCAAAACATCATAAGTCCATACTGCATTGATTAATTGCTCTGAAATGAAGCAACATAAAAATTATTTTCAAAATGGATTTTCATTTTGAAGAGAAACTCAAAATAATAACTTTTCCAAATTTAATTACCTCTAATGGTTTCTGAGATACAGTATTTGCCTGAATTTCTCGAAAAAACAAAAAATGGTCTTATGCATTTATGGCCGCTTACTCCTCAGTTGATGATTTGTTACAATATATACATACAGTATACGACTGATATAAATATAACTTTTTTGGAAAATTACTCTCATTTTCCTGCACATTTTTGAGAATATTTTTATTATAACTTCTTGCGACTTTTTTTAATGAGAGATGGTATGTATATGACACATATCCTGTAAAACAAACAAGATGGCGGTCGGTATCCAATGAACGGGGTTCCGTTATCACTAGGCGGAGAATCAATATTGTATATATGCTCCACCGCATTTGCTCCACTACCAACATTCATATTTCCAGAGAAAAACCACCTTCGTGGAAAATTCAATTTTACTATTTTTATCGATATGTACTCGAATTAAGAAAATGAGAAACAGACCATTTTTTAAAATCAAATTCCAAAATATAAAAAATCGATAGATATCTTATAATGAATATTATTTTTGAAACAACTGTACAAGAATACAATTTTTTATTGTAGGTTGATTTAGAACCAATCCATTCAGATTATTTCATTTTTCAAAAAAGAAACAGGTAATAATCCAAAACAAGAACATATTTCTGCAAATTGCTAACATTCTCAAATTTGTACAGATTTAAATGAAGATAGATATTTTTTGGTAAGATTGAGTTAATCATTAATACATCAATTAAAAGAAATCTTAATAGTATGCATGGGCAAAACTTGAGCTTTGGATAAATCTTTGCTTTATGTTTCACTCTTTCTTTTCCCAGTCATTTTTATACTACTGAAGACTAACATGTTTCTAAATCATTTTCGATTTCTTCTTTAGGGGTAATTAATAGAAAAACTACAGTTATAATTAATAAAACCTGTATTAGTTAAATTCAAATATTACCTGAAAATAAAAACAAATAACTCAATATCAAATGTTGATTGGTTAATCAAAAATCTGTAAGATCGAAATGAAATCTACTTTCTTATGAAAGTTTTGTTGTACAAAAATAGAAAACACCAGAAAGTTCTAGGTATCTGTACATGGCAAACTTTTTTAACCAAATTCAAAATAGATTTCTTAAATTTATCGTTAGTCCCATTCAAAGTTTCTTTGTTTCTTTTATTGTAAAAGTCAAAACATACTTTCTTGTTAATATCAAATATCTTCTTTGGAAAAACCAATAAATCTTGTATTTTATCAATTAATCTTTCTGTAATGCATCCAATCTCAGTTTTTTACTAATTGAATAAAATTCTTTAATATTTTTCACCGGTCTCCAAATCACATCCATCAAATTCCCACAATTTTAATGAATTTCACTGAAAACCATATACTAAAAGAAACAGTGAAATCAGAAAAATAAAAAAAAATTCATCTTCCTGCGTAGAAAATCTAAAAATTATAATCCAATGTTTTGTAGCAATTCACCACAACACAAATTGAACAAACATTTCAATTAGATATGTCATGAACACGAAGTTGATAGTCAAAGCATCCCATCATCAGTAAGATTTAATGATTAAAATTTAAAATTTTGTTAATTTTTCAAAATATAGAGACAGTAATTCATACATGCATATATTTTGTATATGGGCATCCTCCTCTGAGTACCGTTTTTTATAGGTAACGAGGGTATCATTTCTTTTACCTCGAGATATGCAATCCTTTTTTGGCAAACTTGTTTTTAGACAAGCACCAAGATTACATTTTAATTGTATTAAGTATTATACCTCAGTTTATGTACATCTTTGTGGCAACCTTATTTTATTTATAATAAGTACCAGGATGACATTTCAATTATATTAACAGTATATTTGAAAAATATATATATAGTAGACTGAAGAATATATTAAATAGATTTAGAATCAAAAACATTTGTAAAAATCATAGGATTAGAAAAAAATCAACATAAAAGCCTATTAAAAAAAATTTATCAATAAAGCACTCAATGTTACATGATAACAGAATGCATATATTATGTATATGGCATCTTCCTCTGAGTACCACTTTTATAGATAACGAGGGTATCATTTCTTTTAACCATATGTATTAAAACCTTTTGTCAACCTTATTTTTTGATAAATGCCAGGTTAACATTTTAATTAATTGTAATATTGAAGGAACCTGAAATTATTGCAAGATTTATGTTAACATAACATGGGAAATGAAGGAAATAGATCATAGTTCAAAGATCAAGTTTCGTAGGTTGATTCAGAATCAATCCATTCAGATTATTCCATTTTTTAAAAAAGAAAAAGGTAATAATCCAAAACAATACCACATTTTTACCAATTGCTAGCTTCCTCAAATTTGTATACTATATTTAAATAAAAATAGATATCTTTTCGTAAATTGAATTAATTATTAATGCCTCAATAGAAATCTTAATAGTATTTGTATACTAAAAAAGAAACACTTAAAAAGTTCACAAATTCAAACTAGACCACTTTTACGGATCATTAGATCAACAACAACAAGAAGAAAGAGGGAGAAAACAAAATTTTCAATTTTAATATTTAAATCTTATTGATGATGGGATGCTTTGACTATCTGTTTTGTGTTCTTCACATAATTGAAATGCTTATTTAATTAGTGTTGTGGTAAATTTTTAAAAGACATTGAATTACAATTTTTGGATTTTCTGCGCAAGAAAGTATGTTTTGACTTTAACAATAAAAGAAACCAAGAAGCTTTTAATGAGACTACCAATAAATTTAAGAAGAGAAGAAGAAATTAGATATCATTTCGATCTTACAGATTTTGAATTTTAACAAAAAAATAGAAAATTTTTTCAGGCAAAATTTAATATCAAATTCTATATTTCAGGTAATATTTGAATTTGATTAGGACAAGTTTCATTATATAACTGTTCTTATAAAACGAACACTTCCTAAGTCAATTTTACTAACACAACGAGAACACTTCATGAGGCACTTCTACACTAACAGTAATACTTCCTATTTGATTTATAGTT
>JAUMHM010000087.1:3888868-3901611 GCA_032362435.1 Melikaiella ostensackeni
TATAAATTGTTCCTTTTGATGTCAAAATATCTCCTGAATTTTGGCAGAATTTAAAACGAATGTTTAGTGGTCTCTCAAGACAATTTTTGCAAACAATTTCCTATTTTATTTTAATTGGATTATTTTACTTTGGAATACATCCATCGTTTTATTTTTAATGAAATACATCACTCAGATTTTTAAAAGAATTTTAAAAAAATTATTTAGTGGTCTCGAATCCATTCTTGCAAAAAACTGCTTTTTTTATTTTCCACTGTCGATGGATAATTTTACTTTTCTTCGAACGAATTTGTTGATTTTTCTGACCAATGCCACTCTGGAAGTGAATTTTCAATCGAAAGCTCACAATTCTTTAGAGTCTTCAGTCTTTTCAAGCTTACAAATTTGATTCAGAATTTGGAAGATTTCAATTTCAAAGTCCTTAACTTTAACACTGCTAAATTCGAAAGCTATCAAATTGAGGTTCGAATTTCCAAAAATAACTAATATAACAAATATAACTAATGACTAATTTAAAAAACTCAGAAAAACTCAAATTATTTAGAGTTGTAACTCGTAATTCCAGATTCTTTGAATCTGAAGACTAACAATTTCAGTTTCCAATTTTAAACGCTTTCGAAATCTACACTCATTTAAATTTGAAAACTCCTTAATATTCGCGAGAAGAAATTATTTCATTCAGATTAATTCAAAGAAAAGTAAATTTTTGCAGAAAAACTAATTTCTAAAAATGTAATTTTTTTCACCCTTTAATTAGTCAAATCTTGACTCGATCGAGGCTCGACTTCATCGTTGTCTACCGCGCTTGAAGTGTCATACTGTAAATAGTTCAAATTAGATTTATAGTAATAAACGTGGCTGTCGAAGATCGCAGCATACCTCGTTCATCGTGACGCAATTTTTTGTCTCTGAGCTACTCGAATAATCAAAGTCAGAAGTCGAATTCAAAACGGAAGCCAAAAACGATTTCACATTCTGCCTTCTCGCTAAATTTGGAAGAGGTCGTTTCCAAATCCACAAAATTTGAAATTTGTGAATAAAAGCGACATTTCGACCATTTAAGGGTGTATTGTCTTGTCACCTGTTAATTACTACTAATTACTAAGTGATAATGTCTAGTGTGATCTCTACGGTTAACTTTTGCCACGCAACACACGGCGCACAAGAAATGTAAAATGTTTTTTAATCAAATGTGAACGCACTCGCAGGATGTGATCAAAAAAAATCTTTGATTTTGGATTGCAAAGCAATTCGTAAATCAGATGAAATTGTGAATTTTCATTGATATGTACAAATTTTCTCTAAATCTAAACATTTCGCATCCTTCGAATTTGCAGATTGAGAATTAAATTATTAGGTAGTCAAGTTGCAACACGCGCTACAAAAGTATGATTTGAAGAAGAAATATTATAGATTTCGTCGAGAGGAATTTAAAAAAAAACGATAGGCCGAACGAGAATGTTAGCGTTGTAATAAATAAGTGGAACAAAGTCATACGTGACTGAATCAGTTATTACGGATCTTTATGTTATTATCTAGTCATCAAGTGATATAATAAAGATTTATCATAATCAAAGTTTTACGTTCATTCAGTCCTCACATAAATTTAAAAAAATTAATTTTCAAATGACAATCAATAATGTCAATCATCATAGTTTCCATAAGGCGCATTTAAATCGAAAATCTCCAAATCGTTTAATTTTTCTATTCTTATGCTTTCTCTGTTTATACAAAGTTAGAAAAAAAATGGAAAAAATGGGAAAATGAAAATGGATTTTAGCAATGAAATCAAGATTCCAATTTTTTAAATGGCATTCAATGGCTCTTTATTCGTGGACTATGTACAGATGCCTTATAGTGGATACATAGTGAATATATACACGCAGGTATATATACACGTTGCGTATCGGAAAAGTCGATTCCGATCGCCTTTCTTAAAAAATTGAAATAAAATGTCCAACGTCGTAGTCAACTTCGTAAAAAAAAGAAAAGAAAAAAAACAGTTAATAATATACGTTCACATTTTACTCTGTACACTTGGATGTGTACAAATTTCGTAAATACAGAGTTTAGTTCCGAGATCAAGGGCTAAAATAATCTTTACGTCCATACACTTTATCGCCGTTTCGTATGAAAATACTTTCTTATTGCGCTTAGAGTCGGTTACAATAACGAATATTGTATATAGATATAAAATTTACGTAACAGTCATTTCGATACATAAAAGAAATAAAAGGAGGGAACGTTGAAACTGAAATCGAAAACAGCACAGTAGAATAAAAAAACGAAGGGTTTCAAGGCAATTTTGAGCTTCACCTCCTTCAAGACTTCAAGACAAAATCTTATAAACTTTAGTTGTCGAAAGGTTCTTCGAAGGTTCTAGTTTTCTTTAGAATATTTTTTGTCATTTTTAATTGTTGTGTAATGGCTTTTTCGACGTTCTTCTTACTTTTATTTGAGGCTGAGAGGTGTTCAAATGTTTCCTCCAAGGCTTTTCGAGTCTTCATCAATCTCTTTTTCAACGCCTCGTTTTCCTGTCTTAGCGTTTCCACTTCGTCCAGACCTGAAGAAAGAGAAATTAGGGTTTATTTCTGACTTTAAATCTCGTTAATTTGCCATTTGGAAAGCAATTCAAATTATAAAAACTCACGATTTCATCTTTAAATATAGGTGAAAATAATAGAAAGATTTAAAATTGATTCATATTAGTGTTCTGACTATTATAAGAGCACAGTTTAAAAAACAATTTCCAATTGGCATTAAACTTTAAATAATGGTTATTTGGCAAAGCTAGTTTACATGTGAGAGAATATTAATCGTTCCAAACGACATTTTCTTCATAAATAATATGACGATGGTATGTGACGAACTTTTGCAGAGTGGCCACTCAAGACTTGGAAAAATTACCGAAAGTTCACAAAATTTTCCCGGTTATTTAAGTTTTCGAATTTAAACCTTCGTAACTAAACAAAATGAAAAAATTCAAAATAGAACAATTTTTCATTCAGGACAATCGAAATTTGACAAATTGAAAAAAGCACTGAAAACTGATCAACTATTAAGACTTTCAAATTGAAATTGTACAATATTGAGCAAATGAAAGTGTTGTATAATTTAATTTTGAAAGGACTAGCATGAAATTATTCGCTTTTTATCGTTTTGGAATAATAATTTAAGCATCAAAAATCTTTCCATTCTAATTATGCAACTTTGAACGATTAAAAATTTAAAAAAAACACTTGGAATGTTTCAATCCAAAATTATTCAAAACTTTTAAATCAAAGTTCTCCTATTTTAAACGCTTTCTTCTAGTTACTCAATATTGAAGAATTCAAACTTGAAAATGCGTAACCATTAATTAATTATAACTATTATAAAATTGCTCCACCAATAACGTTTCCAAGCTCAAACTGTCAAATTTTTATTATTATATGAAATTATAATCTAGAAGGGTTCAAATACAAATTTCAATCACAATGAATTAAAAGCGTTATGAATTCAAAATTCTTCTACTATTAAAGTTAAAGTAATTAAAGTATTAAAATTAAAATTAAAAAATTAAAGTATTAAAGTATTAAAAAGTATTAAAGTAAAAAAAAAAATTAAAAAATTTTTTCGAATTGTACAATGCTGAAAACTTCAAGTTTGAAGCAAACATTCAAAATTGTACATTTTCAAATGATGAATGTTCCGAATTAAACAAGTAAAAATACAGACTTGAAAATTAAAATGGTTAAATTCAAGCCATGAAAATAAAAAGATTTTATAATTAGTCTCCAAAATTCAACCATTTTAAACAGAAGTGTTTCAAACTGTAAAATTTCTCATTAGGGTCGTACAGCCATTTTAAAGATTTTCAAAACAAACTCCTGCAATCTCTCATATGATGAATTCACTGTCATTTCCCAGTTTCTCTCGGTCATTTCCCGGTTTTCCAGTCCAGTGATCACCCTGTTTTGAATTATTTGTTAATAAATAGATGTTGAATAGTAAGTTTTGATTCAATCAAAATCCACATGCGTGACTGCGTTAGGAACGATGAATTATTATTTTTAAATTTGTTGCATGAGATTTTATGAAGTAGGATGTCTGCCAACGTACTTTTTATTTATTTTTTAATATTTTAAGGTTTTTCACAGAATTTAAAATGCTATTAGTAAACTCTAAACTTTCAGGAATTAATATTATTAACAAAAATGATCACAAAACATCAGCCGACATCCTGAAATGAACATTTTTCAATTTTACAGAATCATAGAATCTGCAATACGCTATCTGCTTTGTTAACATCGATTGCGTACAGTGACAAGACATAAAAACTAGTGAGTGCGTGCCAAAAGCTCTATATCGAACTCAACTGTTTGTAATACATACTATAGTTATGCCCACCTATAAGAAACGAACAAAAGAAAATTATTAATCAGTAATGAATTCTGGAATTCGTCGACTAGAGTTGAGCAAAAATCTCTTAGCCTGTCAAAATTTTCTTTCAATACTTCTACAATTTTCTGCTTCAGAATCATACCTTCTATTGCTAGCGGGCCCTCGTTTCTTAAGTCTCGGAGTCTCTGGTTGCTGTTGCAGATGTCGTCATCGCTGAGCAGATTAGTCATGCACTCCGTAATTTTCAGAGTATCTTTCAATGGTCTTGTGGTTGTCATTGCCGCATCGCTTTCGATTCCAAGGTCGGGGGAGCAACTCGATTTGCTTCGACCAGTCGATGTCGGATAACTTAATGGTAACCAATACTGAGAACCCTGAAAACAGTTTTTAATTTTGAAAGAAATTAGGAATTTTAGTCTAACTCGGCTCGAAGGACCAAAGGCTATTCACTTTTCACATGCGTCACAGTGATCCTAAAGAATATTTTAGGGAAAATAGGGGACTTAAAATAGAAAAATAGGGAACTTTTAGGGGACTCCAGAAGTACATAAATTACAATAAAAATATAAATAAAACAATGCGTTGCTATTCCTATATTACATCTTTTATAATTAATGATCTTATAAAAATTAAATTAAGATGACGAAATTTCTAATTATGCTTCCTTCTCTTAGCTATACCTTCTTAATGAAATGTGAGCTTTCTGGTTTTTTAAATATTTTCAGACAAGAGTAATTGAAAATACTTCAATTCTTTAATATCGTTGATGAAATTTATCAAGTGTTTACCTGATGCAATACAGAAATATTTAGCGTCTTTTTTGAAGTAAAATTGATCCTTTTCGAGAGACTGACCACTCGACTGTTGAGTGTACATGAGATTTAAAGATTTCAAAATATTTGAAAATAATAATAATGCCACAATATTTAAAAGATTTCACACAAATTTCAGGGGATGTCTAGAGATAACAAGAGTTTTGAGTCGATAATCTACTGAAAAAGATTTCTATTTGATTCATAATTTAAAAAGTACGAGAACAAATTGTGTTTACTATCGTTTCTACTTGTCAATAATACATTATGATTGAAGCTATAAAAATAAATTTTTAAATAGAAGCTTAGAATTTTGTGAACATGAATATTGGAAATCTTTTTAAAACAATAAAAATGACCAAATATTTTAAAGATTTCACAAAAATTTCAAAAGATTCCAAGAGATTTCATAAGAGTTCAAGAAATTTCGAAGATTTCGTAGTAGTCCGTGAATCCACTGGAAAAGATTTCTATTTCATTCATAATTTAATGAATACGAGAACAAATTGTGTTTACTGTCATTTCTGCTAGTCAATAATGAATTATGACTGAAGCAATGAAAATAAATTTTTAAACAGAAGCTTAAAATTTGGTGAACGTGAATATTGGAAATATTTTAAAACAACAAAAATGACTAAATATTTCAAAGATTTCACAGTTATTCAGACCATATTTATTTTTATAAAAAAAAAAAGAAGGGAAAAACTATATTAGAACTTGAAATACTCAAAATTATGATCTGTTTTCTAAAATATTTAGTTTGTTTATTATAATGATGGTGTTTTTCAGTATCAATTTTTGAGAAAAGAGTCTTAAATCCACTGGAAAAGATTTCTATTTAATTCATAGTTTTAAAAATCCGAGAATAAATCGTGTTTACTATCGTTTTTACTTGTCAATAATGAATTATTATTAAAGCTATAAAAATTTCAAAGATACTTTATTTTTACTGTATCCAAAACAAATTCCAAAAATTTCAAGAGATTTGAAAGGATGTCTAGAGATTTTAAGAGTTTTTAAAAGAATTCGCAGTTATTCATTCAGACCATATTTATTTTTATAAAAAAAAAAGAAGAGAAAAACTATATTATAACTTGAAATTCTTAAAATTATGATCTTTTTTCTAAAATATTAAGTTTGTTTATTATAATGATGGTGTTTTCCAGTTTCAATTTATGAGAAAAGAGTCTTGAATCCACTGGAAAAGATTTATATCTGATTCACAGTTTTAAAAATCCAAGAATAAGTTGTGTTTACTATCGTTTTTATGCAACTTAGGGGACATTCACGGAAAATTCTCAAAATAGGAGACTTTTAAGGGAAATAGGGGACAGGTTGTGAAGCCTGAACTTTCAGGACCTTCCGATACCAGAAATAAATTCAGTATAATAAAACTTGAAAGACTTACGTTGTAAGAATGATATTCCTGAATAATATCGTCGCAAGTTTGCTTCAAAGCAGCTTCAGTAGGCACAGAAGAGACGCCACTCGAACTCGGAGCGGAATCACTAGTTTCGCAAATCACAACGTGCCTTCTGAGTTCCTTATTCACTGCCTCCAGTTCCTGCATTCTCGCTCTGTGCGAGTCGTTGATCTGATTCAGATCGGTGACCTCTTTATTGAATTTATCTTGAAGAGTTCTAACAGCCACGTCGTATCTGCCCTCCGACTTCCTCACTTCCTGTTCCAGCCTTAATTTTTCGTTTGTTAGTTTCGTATTTTCTACGAGAATTTGACTATGAAGGAGAGTGAGGTGATCCAACTCTTTTGTTAGATCCGAGATCGTCAATTTGGCCGCTTCGTTATCTTCCTCCAGTTTCTTTATCTTCGCCCTCAGCTGAAAAAATTAAACATTAAGAATAGTTTAATAAAGGAAGATTATTTTAAGATAAAAAAATGTATGTTTATGGAAATCCAATTCAATTACCGTGTCATTCTCCCTGTTGAGAGTGATAAGCATTTCAGCTGACTTCCTTTCCGCGTTTTCTTTGTACTGTAATACTTCAGCCTTTTGCTTCTTCATTTCGATAGCCATATTTTCGACGTCGATTATCTTCTTCTCCAAGTGTGCTTTACGTACGCTATTTTGTTTGCTTTCTCTCTTCAGTGCATGACACTCATGTATCCTTTTTTCTAAGGAGTTTTGTAATTTTTCGCAGAACCTCTGGGATTTTTCAAGTTTTGTTATTAGAGGTGCCAGTTTGTCATCGATAGTCTACAAAACAAATTATTTTTAAATGGTTTTAATTCTCAAAAAGGCGAATAAAGTGGCTCCCTGATAGGCTTATTTTGATTAAACTTTATTTAAAATCGAAAATAAAATAATACTCACACTATCGAAAGAAATCTTGGCAACCAAATCGCTCCTCAAAGCGTTAAGTTCCGTAAATAAGAGATTATTAGTTTCCTTCAGCTCCTGAATATGATGACCGGTATCCACGTCATTCAAATCGCTCTGGTACGTTTTATGGTATGGAATGTAATCCAAAGAATCTTCAGAGTCGCTGCAGGTTTTCGTATATTTGGAGAACCTCAATCGATTCGAAGACTTTTGTTGAGTCTCTTGTAATCCAATTCTGGCCAAGGAGACAGTCCTGTCGGGTTCTGAAAAGGCTTCCGAATCTGAAAGCGTGCAAGCTTGATTTTTTATGTAATCCAGGATATTCTCAGATCTACTTTTTCTCACAACTCCGTTCATTTTCATTTTTTGCAGAGCGCTCCTTTCGAATATTTCTTTCATCGACATTCCTTCCAAGGCAAGGACGAAATCGTCGGACAGGATTTTGGAATTTAGGAGCACGTCCAGGACGATCCTCTTGTGCTCGTTACTGATTGTCTCGGTGTTGTCGGTGTTTTTCAAGGTGTCTTTCATAAATTTGACGAGGTCCTAAAAATTAAATTAGAAAATTTATATGATTATTATATAAAGTCAAGCTTAAAATCTTTAATTCTGTTCTTCGCACCAAGTTTATTTTTCAAAAAAAAAAAAAATTTCAAACGACTAACTTTAGCAACTTTACAAAATGTTTAATAAAATATAAATGAGGACTTAAAAATTAAAATTTATTTAGGAATTTATTATACTATTACAGTATGTCTACTCAAATCCAGGACAAAATTTCTCTGACAATTTCAGGTTTTTTCCAGGTATTTCTAGATTTTCCAGGTATAGTTTTTCTTAATAATGAGCTATTCAAGTATTAAGTACTGAATTTTTCAAAGCAATCGAGCCTACACCTTTTCAAATTCAAAGCACTACATAATATGTACTTTAATAACCCAAATTTATTATTCACTTTTGAATGGATAAACTTTAAGTATTTAACATAAGAAAGCTGGAATATGTATACAATTTCGCGAGTTCATTATAGTAATGTTTTTTCAGTTCTTGTAAATATATAAATGGGTAAAATAATTAACTTTTTTGTTGAAAATTCATATTTTCGGAATTACACTGTTTTGTACAAAATTCGTCTTTTTGACTTCAAGTTTCCACAGTTTAGTAGAAAATTCAACTATTTTGGTAGAAAATTTAACTAATTGATTGAAAATTAACTTTCTTGTTGGAAGTTCATATTTTCGGGTTAAAAATTTGACAGTTTGGGAGAAAATTCAACTATTTGGTTAAAAATTCAACTGTTTGGCTTAAAATTCACTATTTTGTTGCAAATTCATCTTTTTTGGTTGACAATTCAACTATTTGGTTGGAAGTGGAACTACTTTGTTTAAAATTCATTTTTTTTTTGGTTGAAGCTTCATCACTTTAGCTGAAAATTCATCTCTTCGATTGAAAATCCGCCTTTTTCGATAGAAAATTAATCTTTTATTTAACTTAATTAATTAATGTGTTTCATTTAGAAAGTTTTGACAAATCATTACAAAATATTCTTAAATATATTAATTATCACCATCGAGTTTGAATAATAATTGAAACAAATTTTCATTTTATCTTCATACTTGAAATTCAGTGAATATTTAAAATTTTAATGCTTTGAATAAAAGGAATTTTCTTGAGAATAGTGAAAACGATAAACAGTTTGATTTAAATCAGTATAAATCTATCACTATCCAAGTTACTTTTGCAAATGAAAAATCATTGTAACTCAATTTGATATTACAATTCGAAAAAAAATTTAGCACGCTCGAAAAAATTCTCTGACTTAAAACAAAATTCTCTGACATTTCCAGATTTTTCCAGGTATATGAAAATTCCCTGAACTTCCACGTTATCCAGCTTTTTCAAATGAGTAGACACCCTGTATTATATACTGTCAAGCATGAAATCTTTGACTTTGTTCTTTGCACCAACTTCAGTTTTCAAAACAAGATTTATAAATTACTAACTTTCTGAACTTTACAAAATGTTTAATAAAATATAAATTATTACCTTAAGATGCACGCGAAGCACTTCACAATATTTCTTAACTCGTTCAGTCTCAGATCCCGATCCGTCTAATTCAGCTGCAATATCAGGTTTCGAAACCAATTTCAGCCACTTCAAATAGTCGACTTCTTTTTCTAATTCATTCTTCTGAGCCAACAGCTTTTGAATATATTCAGTCATCGTTTTCACATCAATAGGTTCGCTACCATTAACATAATTAAGTTGAATGACCTCATCAGTGAATTTAACACTAATGCCAATATCGTTAAGTTCTTTTATTAAATCACTTAGCTGAGAAATTGCACTTTCCGTTGAGAAGTCTGACTTATTGCGAGACTTATCCTGCAACTGAGAAGTTGTCATGTGATTGTGAAGCTTCGCTATTTCCTTATTCTTGCTCCACAGCTCTGTGTTCACCAGTTTTTGCAAATTTTGGGTCTTTACATGTAATTCTTTCTCTAGTTGGTCAATCTTTTGATTCTTCTCGTGCAGCTCTGCACTCTTCAGGAATAATTCTCGGCGAAGTTTTTCTTTGTCGTCGCTGAAATCAGAATTGCAAAATTCCAGACTCGCTTGTTCGTAAACTTCTTTCAGTTGATTTATTTCCAACATTTTCTCATGTAGTTCTTCTTTTATAGAGTTCTTTTCGTATTCAAGAACTTCTATTTTTTGTTCCTTAGTTTGCAGCTTTTCTAGTAGTTCCTGGAGAAAATAGGATTTGTTATTAAGGATATTCAAAGAAATATTTTCTCGGATATTTCCTCTGTTATCTACTCCTAAATAGTTTTGGATAATTTCAAAAATTCTTAATTTCGTGAACCTACTTTTAAAATTAGAAAATGCATAAATTTGGCCAAAATCAATAAACTCTGACTCTTTTGAAATAGAAAAATAAAAGCCTATCGGAACTGTCCTGTGCACAAGCCCCAAAATCTGAATCATTAGGCAATACAATAAATTACCATCCCACGGGAATTGAATGTTTTATTGAGTGGGTAAAGAGCGAAAGGAAGTCCTGATATTTGCGGATAATAAATAAAAAAGTCAATATCCGCTCCTCTTTCTAGGAAGCATGTTTGAAGTCTGAACACCTCGAGTCAACGTTCTTTCGTGTGGAAAGTTTACGTCAATCTATTTATAATCAACGCGAATCACGTTCAAAGTATCGTGAAACTGCACGAGCCACGAGATGCGCTTCATGTTAAAAGCTTGCCGTAGAAAGGCGATCAACACATGAAGCATGTCAACACAATATTGCGAGATCCAATCAATCTTTAGATATAATATTAAATTTAAAATATATATATATAAAAACAAGCACTCAAAATTCGCAAATTACTTTTTTTTCTATTTATTTATCTCCCTCAAACGGAAGAATTTTCATTTAAAATAAAAGCAATTTAATTTTCAGAGTAAAATACCTCAGACTCGACTTGAATCTGCCTTTCCAGTCGAATTTTCTCAGCCTTGATAGTATCAATTTCGTCTCTCAGGTCGTTTATCTTGCTTTCCATTTCCTCAAATCGTTGCTGCACACACAAAACAAACATTTTTCCCCGTCAATAAAACTCGAACACATTTTATTTCGATTAAATGATTTTATTCAGAAAATAAATTCGATTACATGGTTAAGTTGTACAAAATTGAACATGCGTAAGCAACAAATAAAAGAATGTGTTAAGAAAAAACAATGCTTGCGTGGTGAATAAGAGAAGCTTGAGCGACAAAGAGAATGCAGATTAATTATGGCTTTTTCTTAGTTTTTTCTTCATAAACAACATCATCTTTATCCAGGCGTGCCAGTAACATTCACAGATCAGGAAAAGACCAAAATTAAACAATTTTTAATGTAATCTGAAAATATTCAATTCCTAATGCCCCCCAACTTAAAATTGTTCAACCATTCAATTTTTTATGGTTGTTATTAATATTCAATCACTCAATTTTTGAAGCTTTTAGTTTAAGTTGTTCAATTTCAAATGATTTTAATATGAACAAAAAAATCGAGTGTTTTAATCTAAAATAACTCCAAATTTAACCTAAAAAATATTTCGAAATTATAGAATTTCAAACGATATTATTTAGAAATTGTACAACAGTAGGAGCTCTCAGATCGGGACTAGGTTTTTTTCGATTTCGTGTCTAAAATTTAGTATTATTAATACTTTTAATTTTTATACCGCGATAAAAAGTAACTGGAAAAATATAAAATTATAATCATCACCATATATGTACACTTTGAAACTTGCAAATACTCAAAAATCGAGTCCGGATCCGAGAGCTCCTACTGAACTGCTACTGAACCACTGATTATAAAAAATTTCAATTTGAAATTATTGAGATTTTGACCGTTCAGAATTAAAAATACTTAAATTTTGATCATTCAAGCTAAAAATGGTTCAATTTCAAATTTTACAATTTGAAATATTTCATAGATGTTCTCAATTTAAAATTGTTGAATTTTAAGGCTTTCAAATTAAAATGCTCAAAGGATGAATCCTGCATTTTAAATTATTAATTCTAAGGTTTGGAACTGATATAAAATGATTTAGTTGGTAAGAGATATGTGAAAAGTCAAAAGTGAAAGAGCAAATAAAAAATAAGCAAAATTTAACAAGTGTTTTGCTGGCAGGCCTGTTATTCAATGAAAACTTTCTTGAGTTTTTCTGACAACTCTCTTGAGACTAAAATTTTCCAAAATGGACAGAAAGCGATAATTATTTTTCAATTGTAATGAAAGGAGGTTTATTTTCTAAATTATACATCCAAACATAAAATTCAAGGTCCGAGTTTACCATAAATGTGCAAAAACATTTTAAAAATTTAGTAAGAAAAATACATAAGGCACTCCCCTTTACACCATTCGGTACCTACCTCCATTCGCATGGACGCACATAAGCAGGAGAACATTGTTTGGTTTTTTTTTTTATATCAAACAATAAAGAAATAGTAAAAAAAATATTCAACGTCCGGAAAAGTCAGTGTCGTCTTCGAGATGCACGTTAAGACTCGAGTACATATTTAAACGTTACAATATGCAAGAATAATGACGCGCGATTTTCTCATTATCGAAATCAAAGTCCGAGTTCGAATCGTTACTCGTTCATAGCATAATTGAAAATTAAGTTTTTTCGGTTGTTAACCGTCGTTATTATTTTATCGTT
>JAUMHM010000087.1:3927419-3954631 GCA_032362435.1 Melikaiella ostensackeni
TAACAATTTTTTGCTATTTTTTACCCCCCCCCCCCCCCCATTGATGACCATACTTTAATCGAAATATATTGCTTTTTCAAGAAAATAGTTGAATTTTCAAACAAAACAAAAATTAAAATTCAGCCATAAACTGTTACATTTTCAACCAAATAGTTGAATTTTCAACAAAAAAGTTCGTTTTGAACTAAGACAGATAACTTTTCTGCCATAAATGATTAGTTTTTAATCCAAAAGGATCAATTTTCAATAAAACAGTTGAATTTTCGACCAAAAAAGATGACTAACAAAACAGGAGAATTTTCAACAAAATAATTGAACTTTCAATAAAATAGTTGGATTTTTAACCAAATAGCTGAATTCTTAACCCACAAAGATGGATATTCAACCAAGAAGATTAACTGTCTACCAAAAGATGAATTTTCAACAAAATACATGAATTTTCAACAGAAAACATGAGTTTTCAATTAAAAATTGAATAATTAAATTTTCAGTTTAAAAAATAAATTTTCATAAAAAAACGAATTTTCAACAAAAGAGTCAAGTTTTCAAGCTCAAAAGATAAATGGTTTAGAAAATACTTGATTTTTAAACAGGAAAAGATGAATTTTCAACAAAAAAGTTAATTTTCAATCAAGAAAATGAATTTTCAACCAAAAATAGAATCCTTAAATTTTCAACCAAAAATGAACTCGTTAAATTTTCAGTTTAAAAAATTAATTTTCAATAAAAAGAGAACGAATTTTCAACCACTTGAATTCAACAAAAAAAGACGAATTTTTAACAAAATATTTGAATCCTCAACTAAAAAGATAAATTTTCAACAAATACATTAATTTTCCACCAAACAGTAGAATTTTCGACACATAAAGGATACATTTTCCACTAAAAATGGAATAGTAAAAATTTCAGTTAAAAAAACTACTTTTGAACCAAATAAAAACGAATTTTTAACTAAGTAGTTTAACTTTTAACCACGTACATTTTCAACCAAGAAAGATAGAACAAATAGTTGGAATTTTCCACCTAAACATATTATTTTTCTACAAAAAAGTTATTTTTCTGCAAAACAGTTAAATTTTCGAATCGATAGTTTAATTCTCAATTTAAAAAATGAGTTTTCAACCAAAATGATGAATCTCCAATAAAAAAAATTAATTTTTTACAAAGTACATACTTCAACTTTAATCCAAATAGTTGATTTTTCAATCGAAAAAGATTAATCCTCAACCGAACATGTAATAGTTGGCATTTCAACCAAACAAGATTTTTAAATTGAGAACAAAAACAGTTAAATTTAAACAAAAATAGGAATTTTCCATCAAGCAGATGAATTTTCAACTAGAAGCGATCAATTTTCAGTTAAAAATATCAACTTTCAACCAAAAATGGAATAGTTATATTTTCAGTTAAAAAAATTAATTCTCAACAAAAAAACGAACGTTCAATAAAATAGTAAAATTTTCAACCAAAGAGATGAAGTTTGAACTAAAATGGTGAATCTTAAAAAAAATGAATTTTTAACAAAAGAGTTCATCACTCAACCAAATAGTTGAATCTTCAACCCAAACGATAATTCTTTAACCAAGAGGGTTAGTTTCCTACTAACAAAGTAGTGAAACTTTCAACCAAGTAGTTGAAATTTTTACCGAAAAAAGATGACTTTGGAACAAAATAGTTACATTTTCACAAAAATAATTGAATTTTCAACCAAATAGTAGAATTTGTAACCAAACGAGATGAATTCCGAGCCAAAAATATAATAGTATAGACTTTTTAACGAAAAAAAATGTACTTTTAACCAAAAATAGTAGGATGTTATTATTGGATTATATTAATTCAGTTAGCATTTGAGCGAAAGAAAAAACGAGAAAAAGAGAAAGTTTTCTTGAAAACATCTGAGTTCGTAACGTTACTTCCACTGACACCCACCCGCCCATCCTTCACTCCTGTTACCAATCGTAGTTTTTGGCGCACACTTTTAATTGATTATTAATTCAAAATCAAATTAAAGTTAAATTTTAAAGAATTTATTTTCAAAGAATCTCGGCTTAACAATGTTCAATTTTGAATTGAAAATTATTCAATTTTGAATGGAAGAATGGTTCAAATTAGAAATTTTTCACATCTTCTAGCTTCGAGTTAATATTCTTTCCGCTTGTGCGCCAAAGAATTGAAAATTCAATTTAATTGAAAGTTCAAAATTTTTCAATTTGAAGGGATTTAAACTTTAAACATTTCAAACTTATTTAAATACTCCATTAAAAAGTTTTCATTCAAGTTAATTCGGCACGTTTTCAAATTTGAAATGGTTTAATTTTAATCTGTTTCAATAAAGAAAAAAATCATTTATAAAGGCGTCCGATTTCAAATTATTAATTATTATTTAAGGTATTGAATTTTGAATTATTGTTCCTTTGTAACGGACAAGCTTGGAAATTGACTCAAGTTGAAAGCAATTGAAATAGTGCAATTCGAAATTATAATACCCCCTAATGTGAATAGAAAAATTGCAGGCTTACTTGTATTCTCACAACTTTAAATTAACAGAAAATAATTTTTGCATTGAAAAGTGAAAATAAAAACACTCACCATTGACTAGAGGAAGAGTCTGGTTCATTGTTATGTCCTGCAGTGGCATATTTGTGCTGAAAAAAAAACATTCAATTAATAAAATATCAATACAAATTTTTGAAAAAAGGTATTTTAACTTTTTGGGGCTTTTTAAATTTTTCATTGGAATATATGAGATGTTTGTAAGAGAGGAGGTAATTTCCGTCTTCTCCCTTTGGACCTAAAAATAAGTAGAGTAAAAACTACCGGTTCTTAAACTTGAAAGCCCTAATATTAGAAACAAATCCTAGGGTTTAAACACCAAGTCTCCTTGAGGAAAATTCGTTAAGACTTCAGAATCTGAGTCTGTTCCAATAAATGCATCTTGTCTCATATTCATGCAACTCAACTAAATTAATATAACACACGGTAATTTAAACATTCGGACATCTCTTTTGCTATTGGTTATCACCCGTTCTACAATTTGAATCCCAGAAGTTGATTGCAACAAGGAAATGAGAAACTTCCAGTAAAGTTTAATTTAGATTTCGCGAAAATTCTAATTCCACCCTCACTTTCCTTGTCAAAATTCGTAATTCAATCCTACAATAAAAAAAAAAAAGAAAAACAAATTAGATAATTCAGTCAAAAAGTAAATTTAATTGTAAATAATAAGTACAGGCTTCGAAGTGTTCAATGGAACTAAAAAAAGTACATATATTTCTGAAGAAAAAGTATCCTGAAAAATAAATAAATAAAAGTAATAAAACAGCAGCCTTTTTAAATCAGTGAAAATTCGTTTTTTAAATAAAAAAGTAGCGTAAAAAAGACTTTAAACTAAAAAATAACGTACCTAGAAAAAATTTCTTTCATACTCTTCTGTATGTAAATAACTGTGTCAAAAACTGCATTATAAAAGGAAATGACGAAAATTAGGATTTTTTCTTAAATCTCATAAATTCTCTTCCGAGTCCGTTGGATGAATATTAATTTGGCAAAACATTATTTGCCAACGGCGACCCGTTTTTGGAAAAATTGAATTTTTTCAAAAAAATTTTCTTATGGATTGAAATGTTTATTTATAAAATTCTCATGTAAAATTATGTAAATATAACACTTTTCTACCAGAAAAGATAAATTTTCAACAAAATACATCAATTTTCAACAAAATACATCAATTTTCAACTAAAATGATGAATCTTCAAACAGAAAAACGAATTTTTAACAAAGGAGTTCAACTTTCAACCAAGTAGTTGCATTTTCAATCAAAAAGATGAATTTTTAACCAAGAAGATTAATTTCCTACTAGAAAAGACGATTTTCCAACAAAATACATGAATTTGCGACCAAATAGTTCAATTTTCAACTAAAAAAGATGGATTCTCAACAAAGTAATTCAACTTTGACGCAAGCAGTTGAATTTTCGAACAAATACGATTTTAATTTTAAATAAAAAACAGTTGAATTTTTTAACAAAAAAGATGATTAGAAGAAATTTCTACCAAAAGAGTTGAAGTTTCAAACCAAAAAGGATGATTTTTTAACAAAAATGTCAAATTTTCAACAAAACAATGAAATTCTCAATCAAAGAATAAGATTTTTAACCCCTCCCCCCCCCAAAAAATGAATTTTCAAACCATAGAGTTGAATTTTCAACTAAAAAAGATAAATTTTTAACCAAAGAGATGAATTATAAAATAAAATAATGAACCTTTTAACAAAAAAACGAATTTTTAAAAAAGGAACTCAACTTTCAACCAAGTAGTTGAATTTTCAACCAAAAAAAGGATGACTTAACAAAATTGTCAAATTTTTAACAAAATAATTAAATTCTCAACCAAAGAATAAGATTTTTAACCAAAAGAGATGAATTTTTAAACCAAGAAGACGAAATTCAACTAAAATGATGAATCTTGAACCGAAAAAATGAATTGTTAACTGTTGAAAATTCAGAAAAAAAAGGCGACCCGTATTCGAAAAAATCGACTTTTAAAAAAAAATTTCTCATGAATTGAAATGTTTATTCATTCACTTCTCATATATAATATTTTTAACACTCGCTTTTAATATAAAATTCGCTTATTTCTTGAATTTTTAACAAAAAATTGAACAAACAGAAAAATGAATTTTAAACAGTTGTATTTCCAATTGTTGAAAATCAAAGAAAGTTTGATTTTAACTGGTGAACTTTGAATTTTCTTCTACTTTCAACAGTTGAAAATTCAACTGTTAAAAAATCAACTGCTAAAAATTCAACTGTTGAAAATTCAATTTTCAACGACTGAATTTTGTATAAAAAACAAGTGTTAAAAATATTATACTCATGTAATTTTACATGAGAATGGAATAAATAAACAATTCAACCCATAAAAAATTTAGAAAAAACTCATTATTTCGATAACGGGTAGTCTCTGGCAAATAATGTTTCGGCAAATTAACAATCAACTAATGAAACCTCAGTAGGAAATTTATGAGATTTAAAAAAGTCACAACTCTAATCATTTCCTTCTAAGGAGAAAGGAATGATCTAGAATTTGCCCTTAAAGCTTATATTCCAATAATTTGTATACACACTGTTAAAAATTTCTGTTTGTAATTTTACAATAAATGTATTGGAAGTTTATTACCAAAACGTAATATAATTTTACAATACATGTTTTGTACACCGAATTATTAGAAAAATCTCAACATACGGTTTACATTATATTTTTATTAAAAATAAAAAATGGCTGCTCTTAGTGTTTGATCGTACATAAATAAAGAATTAAGTATTACCAATAGGTAAACAATACCCAGAAACGCGTTCTAAAGGTGAAATTTTCATACATGCGAAATTGTTTTTAGGTTACGTATGTAATCTATTTTATTTCTTAATTATTTGTACACTAATGAAGATTCTTATTACAATCAGCATATTAAGCAAATGGTATTTTACGATTTTTTCATTCAAGTTACTTCAATAATAATTCATAAAATGTTTAAACTATACTTAAAGAAAATTATATTTGGAAATTACAATACTTGTAATCTTACAATAGATTTACTGCAATTTTACTTTACAATACGGTGCTTGCAATTTTACGTTACAATTTGTATTGTAAAGTCTTGTAAAATCACAAACATTTCCAACAGTGGAAAACTGGCGATACAGAAAAATTGAACTTCTATTTTGATTGATCGCTTTCTTTTTTCATAGGTAGAGTAGTTCCCTTAGGCATACCTTTCTTTCATTTTTTATTCGTTATTTTTGAAAAAACTGAGATTTGTTAAAAAGATCAATTTTTTATATCACTTTACTGGAAAAAATAGCCTTGCCTAAAAAAGTATCAAAAAAGTAAAAAAGTGTGCAACTTCGAAGCCTGTAAGTATGTATTTATATGAAATAAAAATAATTTTTCAGATTTCTGCTTTAACTTAATTTTCGATATTATTCGTAGTCATGCATGTTCAGTATTTCAAAATTTTTTTTTAAATATCGTTAGATGAAATTACACCTTCGAACATGATACTTATCACAACGAAACGAAACTAGTACAAGATGATCATCTCGTCTCGAATATGTTTCGAGCAAATCTCGACTTCGTCTGGAAATGATCGACATGCATCACTAATTATTTGCAAAATTCTAAAACCGAATTTGCAAATTAAAAACTTGTCTTAAACCGTGAGCCAAAAATACGCAGCTGGGCAAAATTACGGTTCTTCAAAATTAACTGATGTGATAATGAGCGAGTCTTAAAAATAGAAATAGCACATCTGCTTTGGAAAAAAAAAACTATCAGCACTAGTTATTTCTTCTTAATTATGAAGTATGTAATTATATAACCCTCCATGTAAATATTTGAATGACTATTTCAAACAATATTTTTCTTATCAAGGGTTTCCCCTTGCAATTGCAATACAATGCAATATATATGCAATATACAATGCAATACAATTTATAGATACAAATTAATAATGCACCGAATCTCGATGAAAATTCTAGTTATTGATAAATACCATTTTTTTTCTAATTTAAGAAAAATCGTTTCCGGAGTTTTAGATTTTTGGAGATAAAAGTCACGTTCTGGGGCAGCTGAACGAACTTTACGACCGGAAATCTTTACTAAGAGGTATCTTTACATACGGGCGGATACTGTCCCAAACAGCTGGTGATCGAATTTCTGAACTCTAGGATCAGTCAAAATCGAACAGCAAGTGTTTGCTAAAATTTTTGTCCATTTCAAAGATCTAAAGTTTCTAATTTTCAAAATATTTTAAAGATTTGCAGTAATTTAATTTAAATTCAAGTTTAATTTGAAATTCTAATTGAAATTTTAAAACTCATGATTTCCACTGGAATTATTTTTATAAATCATAATTAAAAATATTTCAAGAAGGTATTTAAAAACTTTGAAATAAATAATATTTCAAGCAAATGTGTTTCAAATTAAAGCTTTCAAAATGAAATAATTTACAATTGTACTTTTAGAAAAAGTTTTTCGTTTGTTCGTCAAATAAAGTGTTGCCACAGCCTAATTTACTTGAAAACAGTGGAAATAGTGGCTGATTTGAAAAAAAAGTGACCAAAAGTGACTAATCTCTAACACAAAAAGTAATTAAACTTTTATAGAAGTGACTAACGTTCTTTTGAACTCAAGAGAACTCAAAAGAATTCGATGAAATTTATAAGAATTTCAGGTGAATCTTAACGAATTCAAGATAAATTCATAAAAATTCAGGGTGGATTCAAAACAATTCAAGTTAAATTTGAAAGAGTTCGGCGTAAATGGTAAATGCAAATGAATTGACAAAAAATTCAAAAAATCAATATTATTTTCAATAAAATTAGAGTGAATTTAGAGGAATTCAAGGGAATTCAAGAGACTCTGATGAAATTCATAAGAATTTAAGTGAATTGAAAAAAAAGAACAATGAACAAAATAAAATTCGAGTGAATTTAGAAGAACGTGAGGAAAATGAGAAGAATTAGATGAAATTGATAGAAATTCAAGTGAATTGAAAACAATTCAAAAATATTACAAAAATCAATTCCATTGATTTAATCGAATTCATTAAATCTGGTGTGAATTTAGAAAATCCAAGGTAATTGAAAAAGAATTGGATGAAATGCCTAAGAATTCAAGGGGAGTTTAAAAGTCTTAAGAGTGAATTCACAAAAACTATTTTAAAAATCGAAAAGAATTTAGTGATTTGAGAAGAATTTAAGTGAATTAAAAGAAATCCAAAAAATTCAAGAAAATTCCAAAAAGTTCAGGTTTAATTCCAAATGAATTCAATGTATTGAAGAAAATTCAATAATGATTTCAGTAAAATCGGAGAATTTAGAAAAATTCAAAGGAATTCAAAAGACTTTGTTGAAATTTATAAGAATTAGAGCGAATTGAACAAATTTTTGAAAATGAAAAAATTTTCATTGAATTGAATAAATTGGGAGTGAACAAAATTCAGGGCGAATTCAACAAAATTGAAATGAATCAAAAAACAAAAAAAACAAAGAACAAAATAAAATTCGAGTGAATTTAGAAGAATATGAGTAAAATAAGAAGAATTCGATGAAATTGATGAAAATTCAAGTGAATTGAAAATTTTTTTTAAAATAAAAAAAATAAATTGAGTTCCCTAAAATTGGAGCGTTTTTAGAAAATTGAAGGGAATTAAAATAGAATTTGATGAAATGCCGGAGAATGCTAGGTCAGTTTAAAAGACTTGAGAGTGAATTCGCAAAATCTATCAAAAAATTTTTAAAAATCAAGTAGATTTTGAGTGATTTTAAAAGAATTCAAATAAATAAAAATCAAGAAAATTCTAAAAAATTCAAGTTTCATTTCTAAATGAATTCAAATGGATTGAAAATTTTGTTTTAAAAAATCAATAATGATTTTAGTAAAACCAGAGTGAATTTAGAAGAATTCAAGGTAAATGAGAAGAATTTGAGGAAATTGATTACAATTCAAGATGTATTTTTTTAAAATTCAAGTGAACTGAAGACAATTCAAATATATTTTAAAAAATTAATTAAATTAATTAAATCTGGAGTGAATTTAGAAAATTCAAGGGAATCAAAAGAGAATTTGATGAAATTCCTAAAAATTCAAAGTGAGTTTAAATCATTTAAGGGTAAATTCACAAAAACTGTCGAAAAATAAAAAAAAAATCAAGTATATTTGAGTAATTTCAGAAAAATTCAAGTGAATTAAAAAAAAAAATTCAGGAGAATTCAGGTGTAATTCCAAATGTATTTAAATGAATTGAAAAAAATGTTTAAAATCCAAAATATTCCATTGACTTCAGTAACATTGGAGTGAACTTAGAAGAATTAAATGGAATTCAAGCGAATTCGATGAAATAAAAGAGTTCAGGGTGAATTTAGAATAATTCAAATAAATGGAACAAAATGTTTAAAATCCGAAAAAAATTCCATTGAATTCAGTGGATTTCAAGGATATTTCAAAGAATTCAAGAGAATTCAAGAAAATTCAGAAAAAGGTATAGACCTGAATTCAATAGTGGGTAACCCTTGGGTTTTCTGTTTGAATTTATTGAAATAAGATTGACTAAAGTGATATTTTCATTCAAAAAAGTGACTATAGTAACTTTATCTTAAGAAAATGACTAAAAAGTGATAAATTCTTTTTGGGAATAAAATAAGTAACATAATTTCATAATCATTCACACATACTTGCTAAAAAATTAAAAAATTTTATGTTGTTATTAGCAGTTAAAAATTTAATTAACTTTTTATGGAGTGAGCAAAACGGCAGTCTTACTAAATAGAATTAGAATCTCAAGAGAAAAACCAGCGAATCATGACAATAATATCAATTCATATTCAACAAAAGTTGTCGCGATTTGAGATTTTTGTGGTGCCAGTTGAACCACCTGATACAAAGCAATCAGAGAACCTGTCACCAATATGAGGTGACCGGAACAATAAAAGACAAAGCTGAAATCTATAAAGAAGGGAAACGCAAATGACAAATGATAATAATTTATAATTATCAACTGGTTGGGAAAGCTTTGCTCTGACAAAATTTTCTGTGGGACTCTTTCGTGAATTTTCTCTTTACTTGTGAAATGTAGAGTTTTTCAGATGTGAATAGTAAAGATAGTCTTGAAACTTTTTTGTTTAAATTAATAATGATCCATCTACCTCCATAATTATTATAATTTTAGGTCTATACATTCTTACCCTTTTTTTACAAAAAAATATTGTGATTGATTAAATGCGTTTGAATAACAAAAAGTAAAGTTCAGAAAGAATTTTTATGTTTGTAAAATGCCCACATTTTTAGATAAAATCAGGAGATTATTTTTAACAATCAGGGAATTATCAGGGTGTCTACCCGACGGATGAGTTTGAATTCCCGGCTTTCTCTCGATCATTTGCTAATTTTTCCCTATCAATTTAAAAGAGTTCAAAAGATTTGAATGATTTCAAACGATTTTTAAAGATTTCAAGAGATTTCTAAATATTTTAAAAGCTTTCAAAGATTTCTGATTTGGAATAGCGAATTTTGGAAAATAATTATAATTCTGAGTTGGAACATTAGATAATTTTTGGTCGTACGAAATACAAGCCAGATTTGGAACAACGAATTTTGTAAAAGAATTATAATTATAAACTGGAACAGGATTTTTTTTTTCAATTCCCTTCTTCTAAATCAAAATTAAAATTACTTTCCAAAATTCACGTTCCCTATCAAAGATTCTCAGGGTGTCTCTCCGACGGATGATTTTAAATTCCCGGTCATTTCCCGGTTTTCTAAAGGTAAATTACTCATTTTTCCCGGTCAATTAATCATTTAATTATTTACAAACTGATAAAAGCGCAATGTTTATTTTCAAGACATCTTATAATTTTCAAAAGCAGTAAAAAATGATATTTTTCATGAAAAAGAAAATAATGAAAATACACTGCCGCCACTTAATATGTGGACACTCATTTTTTAGTATTTAAAATTTGTTACTTTTAGATTGTTAATTTTATAAATTCTGAATTAAAATTTCATTTCTTAAATAGGTTAAAAGATATCTCAATTTTGAATAAAATGATGGCAGGATGAAGTCATTTTGAAAATTTTCAAGAATCTATTGCAAAAATACAGGTAATTTCAATTGTAATCAGTGTCTACCCGGTAGATGATTTTCAATTCCCGGTCATTTCCCGGTTTTCTCCCGGTCAATTGTTAATTTTTCCTAGTCAATCTAAAAGAGTTGAAATGGTTTGAATGATTTCAAACAATTTTTAAACATTTAAAAAGATTTAAAAGATTTATGATTTGGAACGGAAAATTTTGTAAACCAATTATAATTCTGAATTAGAACAGGGATTTTATTTAAATTCCATTCTTCTGAATCAAAATTAAAATTATTTTTCCAAATTCCCGTTCCACGTTAAAAATTCTCTGTTCCAAGTCAGAATTATATTCATATACAACATTTTCTATTATATTTCAGAAATATAGTAACGCCTTTTTTAGAAAATTGGGAAGAGGGAAGTTTCAAATTCTGACAAATTATTATTTGCAAAAAACAATTTTCAATTTAAAAAATTCTGATTGTTTTTGTAAATTACTAATTTATAAATAAGAATTAAAATTATTTTCGAAAATTTTCTGTTCCATGTCAACAATTACCTATTCCAAGAAAAAATTATAGTTAATTTTCCAAATTCCCTGTTCCAAGTCAGAATTATATTTATTTCCAAAATTTTCTATTATAATTAGAAATATAGTCACTCCCTTTTTCCAAATTTTGTGACAGAGAAGTTTCAAATTTTGACGATTTCTGTCTTGGAACAGGGATTTTTCCCCCTTCTTTTAAGTCAGAATTAACTTTTTTTCGAAAATTCTCACTCCATTTCAAATTATAACTCTTCAAGGAAATTCCTTGACCTAAACTTAAAATTATATTTCTTAACTAAAATCCCATGTCGCAACTTGAAATTATAATTCTCTTTGAAAATTCCTTGTTCCAAGTGAGGATAATTGTAATTTATTACGTGATTTTTTTATAGTTCTATTATTCATTCCCTGTCTCAACTCAGAATTATAAATCTTTTAGAAAATTCCCTATTTCGAAGTCGAAATTATAATTCTTTGAGAAAATTCATTGTTCCAACTCAGAATTGTAATTCTTTTGGAAAATTCCCTATTCCAAGTAAGAACTATGATTTTTTTACAAATTCCCTGTTTTTACTCAGAATTAGAGTAAAAAAATACATTAAACCACTTTTAATTTTTATATTAGTACACTACATTGAAGAGAAAAATACCGATCACTGAATCAAATCCCCGGTAATTTCCCGGTGAACGAAATTCCCGGTCATTTCCCGATTTTCCGGTCAGGTACACCTTGGTTATGGTTTTGCGAAGAAAAATTTGCTGACAGAAAGACAGATGCTAACTTTTACAAAAATTTTTTTTCAAAAACTGCCTGTCCAGCACTTTTTTTGACACCCTGAAGTTGAAAAAATAAGGGAGTTTAAAAATTGAAAAATATTATATGGATCAAAAGTATGCATGATCAAATCTACAGGTACATTGGGAAAAAAATGGGACAGATCATGCATGAACGAAATAAGGTTTCATTTCTAAAAGAGCGCGGAAGCTTTTTTTGGCACTTTGCATAAAGTGTGCTAGATCACGTGTAATAATTCGCTTCTTAGCTCTTACATTTGATTACATATTTGCTTTTTATATATTCTCTTTTGTCATTCGCGAACAGCACACACTGCCGCATAGTGTTCTGCATCAACGGACGCATTTTGTGAATAAGAAAATATTTTCTTCTTTAATGAGGTGGTAGTACGAGGCAAGGAACTAAAATGAAAGATAGAAGGGGAACCACTTTTATCGCGAAACTAAATTTGTCAATATTTCCGATATATAAATCGAACAGAGCTCCCAAATAATCAGTCAATCGACTCTCTAGATCCACCGAGTTCAGTGACCAATCTCGGTTGAGATGCACGTGTTTCAAGTAGTGAGTACATATTATTTTTGTAATTTTATTCTTCAACATATTCATATAAATAGTTTATAAATTAAACGGTAAAAGTATTTATTTGTGTTCTAAGTACATATTCAGTATTCAGTCTTTTCAAGTTGAATAAAAAAACATTTCAAAATTTTTGTTTTTGAATTAGATAAATTAATAATCAGTTACATGGAGAAAAATGAAAAAATAATTTTTATAAAAAGTATTGTATTACATTTTACAGTATTATAGTACTAGTGACTATTACTCGATTTTTCTAAACTGTTAGGCTGTGGTTACTAGATCAGATCATTCCTATATCTATAAATAAATGTTTGATGGACTAATATTAATATTAAACGTGATGTAGATCTTATTTTTATTCGTTTAAATCAAGTACCTTTTTTAAAAGAGACCTTATGTACTAAATCCTGGTTAAAATATATTACTATGTGTAGTATAGAATAATTAAGTTAGTTATATTATTAAATAATATTACTAAGAGTCATTAGAATTTTTTTATTCTGGAAAATCTTATTGAAATTTATAAATATATTTGATTATGTACGTGACAGATTTTCTTATTAGATTAAAAGCTTTTTATTATTACACAAAGATTCTGAAGGTACCTGATAAATGTGAAAGTAATAAATGCTTGGAATTTTGGAGCTTCAAAATTTGAACAAAAATCACAAATCAATTGAATATTTCCGTGACTATATTCTATATTATCCATGAATGCTTATTATTAGGTTTGAAATAATAACATAAAACTTTAATATAAAAAAACTCCCTTGTAAAAAATTATTATTATTATTATTATTATTATTAAGCTAAATTCCTTTCGAGGTAAGCGTAACTCGTTCGGTTATAGCCTCGTTATACTGCCGGGATCTTTTCAAATTTCAATTTTCGAGAATACAAACATTTTTTGAAACATACTTTTTAAAAATTTAAATTTGAAACATTTTATAATATAAATAGCTAATAATATAATATACAAATTTTTTACTTAAGTTTCATGAGAAAATATTTTGTTTCATAACAGATCAATTTGAAATTTGAAAATAAAATATTTTTAAACCCACTTATTCATAAAATGTGTATAAAGCGAAAAAGCTTGGCTGAGATTTTTTCGACAAGATCCAAGCGTTTCTACAGCTCAGTCGGCTAGTGCGTGCGCTAGTAGATATTATATACGGGTTAGGTTACAATTTTAAAGAAAATTTAGACGGAAAAATATTCAAGATTTAAAAAAAATTTAGAACTAATTTGGAATTTGAATGATATAAATTAAATTGTTTATTTTGAAATGTAAACTAGTGTTGGAGATTTGGGCTATTTAAAGTTCTGGGAAATTAAAAATTGCATAAAGATATAAACGAAGTTTCCACAAAAAGCTGTTATTTAGCAAAATATCTAACTGATAAGAAGTTCAAAACTTAAAAATATAGCCTCTTTTTGATAATTTGGGAGAAAACAGCTGAAAATTTTATTACACATTTCTCGACTTATTTTAATTTTTTTTTCAAGTCTTAGAAATTTTCTGTATCAAAAGAATAATCTGAGATTATTCTTAATAATACATTTTTAAGCTGAAAAATAATAAAATCATTTAAAAAAGTAATAATAGCTTCTAATTTTAAAAGCAATCTATCTAAGTTGAAAACTTGAAAATTACTCTTATACAATATTTTTGAAAGTTCAATTTTAACATACATATTTTGGGATCAGTTTAAAAGCTTTCTACTTTAAAACATTCAAATTTTTCTAATTTTGAAGCAATCGGATCATCTAAGTTTTCGAATATTTAATAAAAACACTAATTATTTTCTTGAAATAATAAGATATTCAACACACTATTCAAATGAAATAATTAGGTACTTATTTTCTAATAATCTGTAATTTTTTATAAATTCGCCCCTTACATCAATTTCATAACATTTTTTTGGAGATATTCATGAGAAAAGTTGAAATTTTTTTTTAATTTCATGGGGACGGTTAGATTCCCCAACTTTTAGAAAATATTTTGCCCACTTTTTGTAAAATTCTTCACAATGAAGAGTAATTTGCGAAAAAATTTTGGGCAAGGTATTATCCTATACAAATTTTTTTGAATAAGATTTAAGAATATAAAAATTTGTTTACAGGCCCTTCCGTTAACACTGATAATCGCCTCATTGGCGGAAAACAGTTTGGGACACTACGGTCACCATAAAGCCTACTCCTTTCAACATTTTCACGGTCCTGTCCATGGACACCATCAAAAAGTCACTTGGGTAGATAAACACGGACATCATCATCACGATTATGTCGCAGAACCCCATTATAAATTTTCCTATGGTGTTGAGGACCATCACACCAAGGACTTCCATGGCCATAAGGAACACCATGACGGTTAGTTTTTAAAAAGTAATCAAGATTCATTTTTAAAATACGTAACAAAATCTAGACAAGCATGTCTGCGGTAAATGGTAAACAAAGAGATGAGGGGTATTACGGAAAGATCAGGGTGGGAGGAAGAGAGACAGCAGAGGAGGAGAGAATGTGATATAAGGGTGGATGTCAGAGTTTGGCAAGAAATTGGGAATTTAAGGTGCTTGAAGTTCTGAATGTTCAAATGACGAAATTTTTTGCTGATGTCTTTGTAAACTAGAAACAGTTCTAAAATGTTTGCTTATTTATATTAGGAATAGGAGATTATAAAAAAAAACTCATAATGCATTATTTTAAATTGTAGTTGGAACAATATTTATGGATAAAGTAGAAGTGGGGAAAAATATTTCGTTCATTTGAACGTTCAGAACTTCAGGTACATGGGAATTTAAACATGCCATGCGACACTGTCGGCCCCTACGCGAACTGACCAATATGGCCGTGGATGACATATTAAATACGCGTAAAACATCACAAAAACCAGCAAAAACATAACGTTTAACTGTAATGATCGTCTAACTGCATAAATAAGTGCTGTAATAAGCAGCTCTGATGAGTAAAATACTTCCGAGCTGATAATTATTTGCTCAAATTATGGAATTTGCACGTCAACATCAAAAACCAATAAGTTTCGGAGGTTGTTGCGTCAGTAGTTGTGGCTCCAAAGAGAATAAAAACTTCAATTTAAGTTTTCATAGAGTGGCAAAGCTTGGAAGTCTTAAAATAAAAAGGCGAAACTTATTTGGAAAAACTGAAGTTGTAGATAAACACAGTAACTGGTTGAGAAATTTAAAAGTGAAAAATTATAACGTCAAGAATTTACTTGTCTACTCCTTGCAGTTTAATGAAAATGATTACTGAAGTAATAATTACTGAAATGGTTCTGAAGTTAAAGCACTGGTTTGAAGGCACAATAAATATATTTAAACTTTTTCGGGAGTTTTTATGGTAGCTCCGCACATTACAATCATACCAGAATTAAGAATATTTTGGCCTTCGATCATATCTCTGAATGCAGGTGTAGCTGTTGTGTAACTACACAAACTATCTAGTCCAAAAATATCATTTTCTAAGCTTAAACACACTTTTTAATTAAATTATTGCCCCTTTCCATATTATTATCCATGTCTTCCGCGGCCATGTTTGTATGGCACCGCAGCGCCCCTTTTGGCGCGGTGGATGTTTTCATTCCCAACAGAGAACGAACGGACAGTTAAGGAGAGAGAGGAGAGATTGAGAAAAATCATGCAATCGAGGTATAACAGATGGTATAGGAAAGTGAAGATGGAAGGAAAACCAGAATACTTGAGAAAAGTAAAAAAGGAGAGTAAGTAGAACGTTATACGATTTAGGATGGGAAAAGGAATGAGAGAGTGTAGGTATTGGATGGATGAAGAGGAAAGAAGATGTAGAGTTTGCGGATATTGGATGGGAATGGACAAGGCGCAAGCTGGATGGTGAGGCTGAAAGACAGGAGAGAAAGCAAGGGGCATATATGTAGTAGGGAAAGGCCAAAAGAGTAATACATACTATGCAAACATCTAAAAGAAAGATTAAACTCACTCACTCATAACGGAAATGGTAAGAGGAAATTGAAGCCCCGAAAACTCACTCGTGCGTATAGTATTTCGAGTAATTTTTCAATTTTTAAGCTACAGCGATAGCTTATAAGTAGATTTTAAGGTAGTATAAGTGGTTGTAAAAGAATATCAAGGAAGCGGTGGCCCTCACACTCATAAAAGGGAGAAAATACATTATATACAATTAGTATCATACTTTAAGTAAAGATTAGAAGGATCGAAGAATAATTTGAAAAAATTTACTTTTTTTAAGGACACCACGTAACTGGAGAATACACCCTTCATGAGCCTGGCGGTAACATTCGAACTGTAAAATACCACGTGGACAAAGATGGTTTCCACCCCGTTGTGCACAACAGTAATGGAATTCATCATCATTATTAAAGAAGGAAAAAATACTTGATTGTCTCTTGAAGGAAAAACTTCGTTGTTACTACTGTTATTCTATGAATGTTATCTGTACTGAATACAGAGTTGTTATTGAACATAATTTTGAGTGCCACTTTATTTTTTCACATAAATTTAACATCTTATGAATTTATATCATCTGGCCAATTGAACATCTGGCAATTATTTCTTAACTTTGTATTCAAAGAACTTTTTCTCACTTCTACGATCATCACGTAATCTATACATACTTAAATTTTAAAAGCAGGACATCTGGCACACATGAGGGGAGATTACTATCTTTATTAGCGTCGAATGTTAATTGATATAGACAATCAAAACTACTAAAGTCATTCATATAAACAAGAGAAATCACCGCAGAGAAAAACTCATACAAAAAATTGCAATCAATATTTAAAGAAGATTAACGAGAGGGAGGTTTTAATTACAGATTCAGGCCTCGGGCTCATTTGAGAGGTTCAAAATAGCGTCAATAGTAGCATCAAATTTTTAAAAATATCAGGAGGGATTAAATATTTTTGAAATCTGGCATACAATATACATCTTACATAAAATCGCGTGACATCCTTTCGAATCTTTTAAAATACCCAAAAAGCTTCTAAATCTGTTGAAATCGTTCAAGAACCTCTGACATCTGTTGAAATCTTCTGAAATTCCTGGAAAACTCTTCAATCTTTTGAAATCCCTTTAAATCTTATAATTTCCTTTGAAATCCTACGAATCCCTTGAAACCCCTGAAATCCGTTGAAATCCCTAGATGTCCCTTGAAATTTCATTTCATTTCATTTATTCCTCAACGCTCTCCAGAAATCCGTTCCCTCCCTTGAAATCTTTCAAATATCATTGACATCCTCGATACCTTTTTAAAATACCATAAAATCTTTAAAACCCCTTGAAATTTATAAGGTCCCTAAAAAATCTTGTGAAATCCCTCCCAATCCCACGAAAATCGAGTAAAATCCCGTGAAACATCTAAAAATCTGAAACATCTTGAAACCTGTAGCAACTTTTAAAATTCCTTAAAAAAATATGAAACCTTTGAAATTCTCTAAAATTCCATAAAGCTTGATAAAGCCCCTTCGAAATCCCTTAAAATCTTTGATATTTTCTGAAATCCCTGGAAAGCCCTCCAATTGTTATAAATCCCTTGAAATCTATAGAAATTTCTTATAATCTTATGGAATCTCTCAAACCTTTTGAAATCTTACGAAATCATTTGAAATTTCTTAGAAGTTTTTAAATATCCCGAATTTTTCTGTAATCCTACGAAATTCCTTGAAATCTCATGAAATTCCTCGGAATCTTTTAAAATACACTATATTCTTCAGGATCCTTTGAAACTGTTTTAAATTCCTTAAGTCTTGTGAAATCCCTGAAAATCTTTTAAAATTCATTTCAAAATGTTTAAATCCTAGAACTCTTCTAAGATCCCATGAAATCCCTTGAAATCCCTAGAAGTCCTTCGAAATTTCATTCCATGTCATTTACTCCCGAAAGTTCTATATAAATTCTTTTAAAATATTTGAAAATCGTTGATATCTTTGACACCCTTTTCAAATCCCTTGAAATTTTTTTAATCTCTTGAAATTTCTTTTAAAAATGTTATAAAATATCCTAAATCCTTCGAAATCCATTGAATTTTTAAAAAAAATTTTTAAAGTCCTTGGAGATCCTCCAAAAGCGCGTAGGTCTGGCAAAATCCCCTACAAATCCCTTGAAATACTTCAAAATCCCGTAAATTATCTCAAAATTTGTAATACCTCTTGAAATTTTTCAAAAATTTAAAAAACTCTGAAATCAGATGAAAATTCTTAAAATCATTTTAAATTCCCTGAAATCCTTTGGAATCATTTGAAAAATTCTAGAAGCTTTGAAGCCCCATCAAATCCTTTCCAACCCATGAAATCAGTTAAAATCTTCAAAAACCCTTTGGAATCTATTGAAATCTTTAATATTCCTTGAAATTTTTGGAAATCAGAGCAGATTTCACCATTCCTTCTGGCGCGGTAGGGTGTACGTTTTTTAGCATTTTCTATTATTCATGGCGACCAGCTATTAGTTGAAACTTCGGACATGTGCAGTGAAGGTTATTTTTCCACGCATGCGCCAAGTTTAGCCAATAACTGATCATCCTAATCGCCATAAACAATACAGAATTATAGAAAACGTTAGCCCTAGGGCGCCAAAAGCAGTGGCGACATCTGTTCTGAGTTGTGGGTGTCCACCCTAATTGTGCAAGGTTCTTTTGGATTTTTCAATAGCAAATAATTTTTTAGAGGTCCTTCCTTTTATTGTTATTGTAAAAAGGTAGCAAAACTTCTAGAAATTTAAAATTCGGCATGGAAGAGAACCAATCGACAATTATTGGTGACGGTAAATGCCGATAACGAGATCTGCAATTAGAAATCTTCATGCGAAATTATTTCTCGATTCTACAAGGAAAAAAATGAATAGCTGAACCAACGATATTTATGCTTGGTCTAGCCATAAAGATCGTTGAAAACGAACCAATGATATTGGCTAAATCTTTAAAATAGGGATTTGCAGCAAAAATTATTGTGACTATTCGATTAATGAATCACATTTTTAAATCGTTAAAATAACGATATAGCTAAACAAGACTCGGATCGACTAGGAAGCTTTAAAAAAAGTCGCATTAGTCGCAAAAAATTACAAAAAAGTCGCATGGACTTTCGAAAAAAAGCCCACAAAAAGTCACATGAAATTTTTAAAGATAATGAAAAAAGCAGTATCAGACATTGAATGACTGAAATAATAACTTTATTTGTTTAGGAATATAGAGTACAAAGGATACCAAATCTGGGCCCAAAAGATTTCTTTTTGAACTGTTAAACGTGTCAACTAGGATTATTTTTAAATAAGAGAAGTGTATCATTTACATTAATTTTGAAATTCAAGATACTATGTAATTTAAATATGAAATTATTTATTTTTTAATAATTAAATTTGAAATTAATCTATTTTAAACGTTTTCAACATAAAAATGTCCAACTCTTAAGGCTTGCATTTTGAAAAAATTAAAACTTTGAATGATTCACGCAATTAGAAACTGTCTTATTTTAAACGCCATTAATTTAAAATTGTTTACTTATAAAGCTTCATTGAGAAATTATTCAATTTTTAATGTTCTCAATTAAAATGATCCAATTTTTTATAGTTTTGAATTTCAATTTTTTGAATTTCAATTTTCAAATTTTTCAAAAAAGTCGAAAGAGGACGAGAAAGTCACTCGATCCTAGCCCTACAAAATCAAAGTGCTGGAAGTCTGAATATTAGCATTACTTAAAGAGGCATAATTTTTAAAGAGGTTTAAAATTTATCATTGATTTCACAGTTTACGTTAAAACTATAAAGACTAAAAAGAGCTAATTGAAGAAAAATAAGTGGAATTATATTAGCAGAATTTGTTTTTAATTTTTTATACTTTTTCAAAACTTTATACCATTTCATCCTATTTCTTGTTCATTTGGTATTTCAATATTCTTCTGTTTGATCTATAAATTGTTTTTTCGTATAGGTGAGCAAAAAAAAAACGTTAGAAAAAAATAATCGGTCTGAAAATAAAGAAATAGATTTCGACATTTAGATCTAAGATACCAACTTTTGGAAAACTTTCAACGAGAACTATAATTCCTGGGTCGGAAAATACTTGAGAATCGATAGCGTTAACTGATTTGGGATAGAAGACACTATTAAAATAGGTTCGAAACACGTGAGAGATTTATTATAAGAAAGAAAAGGATGAAGACTAGTACCATAAAAAAGACGGAGAAAGAATAAGGAAAGAGTGAGTGGTTGGTTTTGGTTGAATCTTTCCTATTTCTCTCCCTTTTTTACTTTTGTTATACACTTATTGTACATTCGTCTCTAACGAATATTTGGCACATGAAAAGTCTCATAAAAAATTTTGATCTTAACAGAAATTTTTAAACAGAGACACTAAGCTCAAGATCTGTTCCAATCTGCAGGGTTGTCCATTAAGATTTCTTTTAATTGTGGCATAAATGTTTTACTCAGTTTATTTAAAGATATCCGATTTTGTTTAAATATTGTTCGAAGAATGTTTATGAAGTTATAAATTTTTAGAAATTAGTTACTGTTTGGATTATGAACACTTTTTTCTATTTTGAAAAATGGAATAACCTGAATAGAATTGCTCTAAATCAAGTAATAAATTTAGATATTTTAATGGGAAAATTAAAATCTGGAGAAGGTAGGTTTCCGAGATGAAAATGCCTATACTCGTAGATATGAAAGACATGCATCTAGTGAAAATTTGTCGCTTCCCCGTATTATCTGACATGAGCAAATCATGTGCAATTAACCGTGGTTAGGTCCACCTTATCCGAATGCAGACTTCTCAGAATCTTTACGGGGGTTTATTTAAGATGATGAAAAAGGGGTAAAAAGTAATTTGCTAGCATTAGCGATCTTCTGTGACGGTGTGTACCTTTAGGTTGGTAGAGTATGCTAACCGAAATAGAATCAAACACATCAGATGCTGCCAGAATCCCGGCGAATGTTCACAACACCTTTGCGATTTCTTCAAAATGCGTTCGAATATCACGATTAATTTGTATCATCAGGAAAGTGTGCTAAATTACTGTCCACTTAATCCCACATTGGTCTATTAAAAAACTTTTCTCAGCGCTCGTTTTAAAACTCGAACGATTTTATTCTATGGATTTTATTTCTTTTCTCCTTACTCACATCAAAGGTACTACAAAATTCCAGTTGAAATACATAATATTAATCAACTGTACTTCGTACAAATGTAGATTTTTGTTATTATAAAGGATGGACAATTTTTAATAACGAAGCCTTTTTAATGAAAAGAGAATTTTCCGCGTGTAGAGTAGGGTGGTGTCAAAAGTGCCACAATTTAATTTCCTTCACATTTTGTCCGAACAAAATTAGGTATTGCCTTGTTTTTTGCTTCAGAATATACGTAAGACATTGAGGTTCCAAATTATAATCATAATACATATATATGTGTTTCATCTATTATATTATATATTTTTTTATGAATACTGTCTGATGGTACTTCTTGCCCCGTACGTGGAGCAAAAAGTTCATAGCTGTGGGGTAGAAAGTACCAACATAAATAAAACGAAATTTGTTATTTTAAATTGCACGAAGGAACTTAGATAATACAGAAACATAATAATATCAATGTTTAGATGACTTATATGTTTAGAGATTTATTCGGCGTCACTTTCGCCATGAATGCAGACCAAATTTGTCGACTGCCGGTTCATAAAACACTTTTCATGAGCCCAGTTTTTGCATATGTGACGCTAAACAAATTGCTCGCAGGGGATGTTTTCAGAATAAGTTTCACAGCAGGCTACACAGAAATATTTCTTTATTACTTTATTATGTCATAAAAACACGGGGGTAGAAAGTGTGACTTGGTACTTTTTGCCCCCCGACGTTCCCATAATTTACAATCAACGTTTATGAAACCACACAAAATATTTTTAACAGAAAGCTATCTGTGCTAAAAGAATACATAATTTCGTAACAAATTATACTTACTTTATGTCATTAGCACGTAGGAGTAAATTTTGATACCAAAATAAAACACTGAAGAAAAAAATACTTTCGTCACAAAAAAAAACAACTTTACTTTAGCAAAGTTCTCAAAAACAGCTATCAGCGGCTGCCAATTGTTTTGTGGAGTTCATGTGAATCTACCAATCGACGGAAGATGTCAAAACGTGTAACAAATTCTAAGTTTTTGTGATATCGCATGGGAACTTTTTCCCCGCGACACTTCTGACCCCACCCTACCCTACTTATAAATAAATGCGAAATATGTACGCAAGTGTTCGACCTTCCTGCTTTGTGGCTACGGAACTGCTTAACTTCGCTGCGCTCACAGCGACTCTCACTCTACCCTTGGACCCCCTCGTCCACGACCGAAATTCTAGGAACAGCTTAAACGGAGGGACTTTATATAGAGGTTCCAGTGTACTCAAGTTCTGACTGAAAACTTTTAAATCAACTCACAACAGGGTAATTTTGAGTTGTTTTAAATTTATTATAGTTGTAAATCGTTTTCAATTTTACCTTTTATGAATTGATCTATTTATACGAACGAATTTTTAAATTTTCTAAACGGTCCTTACGCTCTTACAGGGACCACAGCGGTTCAGTAGCTCAATTTTAGGTAAAAAGGAGGATTTAAAGGGAATTTCATTTACTAATGAAAACTTTCTATATCTAATGCGGGGATCACAGGGGTTCAGCAGTTCAATTGTAGAGAAAATAGAGAACTTTTTCTCCGAAAAAGAGGTTTTCTTTAAAAAAAGGGGAATTTTGTTTTTTTCAAAAATACCAGCGTGACGAACAAAAATTAATAAAATAAGTTTCAATTTCAATCTTCTTATTTGTAATGTTTATTTAAACACCTTTAATTTATCATCAAAAACAAGAATCAGTAGGGAGAAAGAAGGAAATTATCGTTTTCATCTATATTTTATCAAAAAAAGTAACATTTTTTATAGTTAACGAATTACACTGGAACCTCCATATTACTCGATTCTCGGGTATGGCCTACTTTGGCCGTGAGGCTCTTCCAAGTATTTCTACGATGTAAACAACTGCTGAACTCCGCTGAGCTCACGCGCCTCTCTCTCGGCCCCTCGAACCACCGTATCGGCGAATGCGAGGCGGCGGCATTTCTTTCTCTCAGCGTCTTGGACCCCTCATCCACGAGTGCGATCCAGCAGCAATTCCAGATAGGTGGTACACCGAGGCGAATTAAATGGAGAGTTGAGTGTACTTTCAAATAGAATATAATATTATTTGAAAAATTTAGCCTATCCAAAATAATAACAGAGTAGCCGCTAAAATGCAATAAAAAACTTCCCGGTCACTTCCCGATTTTTTCCGCTTATCAAAAATTTGTACGGGTCATTAAAATTAAAGAAGTCACTCTGTTAAAGAAGATTTTCGAATTTAAAGTAATCAAAACTTAACTACAAAATAAAGTGTGAAATGTAAAATATTCTGAACTCGACAAATTTCAATTTTAAAAAATCCGTCTTCCAATTCAGAAAGAAAATTAAAAAACGAAAAATGTTTCAAAAAAACAGAACTTGTCTTCTGTCAACTCAATAAAAATCTTAAAAACAAAAACTGCCCCCTTTTCCAATTAAAATAGAATAAAAATAGAAAATAATTAAAAACTAATGAAAATTGAAGAATTTTAAATTATAAACATTGTAAATTCAACTACATATTCCAAAAAAACGTTAAAAATTACATTTTTAATATTATAAACTTTCTAAATTGAATGATTCTAAACTTTGTTTACAACTGAACACTTTTAAAATTAAAATTATGAAATTAAAACTCCTCTTATACTGAAATCGTTCAAAGTTGAATTATTTTACTTTAAATCGTTTAAAATTAATAACAGCTAAATTGTGACTTATACTTTTTTAAGTTCAAACATTTCAGTTACAAATGAAAAAAATTTCAAAATGGAACAGTTGAAATGGCAAAATTTGAAATTTAGCTCACGGAAAATTAAAAAATTCGCAATTATTAAAGAAATTATCAACTATTCGTAATTTCAATTTGAAATGATTCAATTTTGAACCACTTCAAACCATATACAGGTAATTTTGAACTACTTCAAACCATATAATTTTGAACGCTTCAATTTTGAATCATTTGTTTTAAAAAAACTCAATTTAAAATTTCCATTCTAATTGAAAGATTAATTTTTTGATGTATCCAATTTCAAATTTTCAATTTGTAACGTTTTCAATTTGTCAGGGTCGTTTAATTGTGAATCTACGAATTTAAAATTATTTGAAAATACTGATTCTTGTTTTTGATGATACATTAAAGGTACGTAAGTAAAAATTGCGACTAAAAACATAAAATTGAAAAAATCCATGATTTTATTGTATTGCCCAACACTTTTTTGAGAGCAAAAATATCTTAATCAAGTGTGAGATTTTTTTATCTTTCGCAACACTGATGAATCAATTAAGACAGATTTTCATTTTTCTATTTTTTGATAGTGAATTGAACTTTGTTTTTGTTTTAAAAATCCAGATAAAAAGATATATCATGCATATTCTAAATAATTCTATTCAGAATGTCCTGGAATACAAAACTTTATAAAGCCCAAAAAATAATTTTAAATATTTTTTTTCATGTTACATCGGACCTTGCTGATTCTATAAAAATACACTCAAACCCCGATATAAGCCCAGTTTCGGGAGTTGCTTCCCACTGGCATTGGGCCTAAACCGGATCCTTCGAAACGTAAATAGTCAGGGACGTGTGAACCATTTCCTAATATTACGCCATCTCCGCACGTGAGATCGAACCTGAGTACACGCGCACTGCGCCTTCATCACGCTGCTGGCATTTCACGCTTGGTTGAACACCGTCTCTCGCCCCGACCGCTGAGAAACTGCGGGGGCCAACAGTCGGCCAGCAGTTCTAGGAAGGTGTAAACCGGACGGGCTTTTATGGGGGTTCGAGTGTAAATATAAAAAGGTATAAAATCACAAATGAAAAGTCGGACCTTAGTACCAACTTTGGAGCTTTAGAGTTTAGGGTCACAATTAATAAAATGGTTTCACACTTTTTATAATTTTCTAAATTTAAAAAATGGTGGATATAATGGGGTGAATATTTGTAATTTTGTCTTTAAAAATTTTTTTAAATAAAAATCATACATGCTCAATTCTTACAGCTGCACAATATAGATTGTGTCGCGGATTTTTGAATATCATAAGCATAAGTATTTATTTTAAAAAATTAATTGCAGCTTCACAAAAAAATGGGAAAAAGGTTAGAAATGTCAAAAATTCTCAAATATAGGGATTATATGGGATTTTGAGAAAAGTATGGGAAAAGGGGGAAAATGGGGCATAATGGACTGACTGGCATAAACTGCACGAAAGTGCCCTCTAACTAACAGTATAGCCTTTTCTTAAGCCATTTTTTCACGTAATGTAGTCATTTTTATGTTTTAAAAATGTTGTTTAGCTACCTTTGAAATAACATACCATATTTGAAATTTTTTGAAATGTATTTTTATTAGTAGATACATTTTGATTCCTTATACTTGTCAATTTTTTTCTAGTGTATTTTTCAGTTAAGAACACTGAATTGTTTGCAGTTTTTTTCGAAATGAGATAGAAAGAAGCAATTAAAAAAAAAATTTTAATGTATACTTGAAGAACCTCCAACTTTTCTGTTTTTATTTCCTTAAGACTTCAAGGCGGATCGAGCGTGGTTAGGTCGTTGCACTTTAGAAACTGAATTTAAAATATATTATAAAGGAATATGAAATACGTTTTCCATGCAAATTTCAGACCCTCTAGCGGTATTTATCTATGAGGAATCCAGTTTTGAAAATGATTATTTTAGCATGTGCCTAATGGAGAATACTTCGCGCCATCTCACATTTTGATTGTTTACAACGCCAAAATCGAACTTTGAGAACTGAAAATTAGATTATTTATGCACTAAACCGTCCTTTTTTATTGGGTAAGGTTTATTATTGAGCTAACGGTACAAAATAATGAAGATATTTTAATGAAACAACGTTGAAAATAACTCTAGAAAAAAACAGCCGAGTCCGACGAGCAAGGAGATTGGAGAATATGCACTCTTGACTAAAAGTGTCACGTACGACCCTCGTTAACATTGTTTTTATAATGTATTTTCATTAGTTAGTAACTCTCAGATGTTCAAAACTTCTTTTAATGTTAGCTGGATAAAGATTATAGTGTAAAAAAAAAACAGAAACTGAAAAAATTATTATTCAGGAAAAAAAAATTAAGATAAGAATTTTTTCAAAAATGTAGTTTGTTAACATGTAAAATCCAGTCATATACCAATCAGCTCTAAATTAGCTTAATTTTTTAGGGTCCGAATACGCTACTTTTTTGCATAATTATTATTTCTGATTTCCAAAATTTTGTTTCTACAACCTACAGTCTACACTAATCTAATGTTTACAACTTTCTTGATCTTTTCTGGAGAAAGGCATTTTTAAAATACATATTCCAATTTCAAAAAGTCAACTTTTTTTTCAGGAAGCCAACTTTCAATTTCTTTGCTGTCAATGTCCTCCTCGAGTGGTTAATTACTCCTGCAATATGGTGTACACTATCTGCAATCTTGTGCAATCACTTGTATCCCCCCCCCCCCTCCACCCCAAGAAAAAAATATTGTAGGGAATTCAGAATACGTCTATAA
>JAUMHM010000087.1:3954731-4005956 GCA_032362435.1 Melikaiella ostensackeni
TATATGAATACAGCAAATTACACGCGCGTCTAGAGTGTGTTTGGTTATATTATAAATTATTTCATTTTCAACATTCTCAGCACAACTAAACCTTCTACTATTTTAAAGATTAAACCTTTTAATTGTATGGTTGTTAATTGTCTTGAATTTATGAAAAAAAAGTCTTATTAATGACACATCTTTCGAGGATCTTTTCATGAAAAAAGAAAAACGCAAGTGCTTTTACTCACAAAAATAGTCATTCTTTTTATTTTAGTTAGAATAACATTGTATAATATACAAAAAATAAATCTAATATATTATGATCATATTAGATTTATTTTTCGTTTGTGGGAGGCAAGGGGACACACGTTAAAAAAGCACCCCGTTTTATTTTTTAATTGTAAAACTTCTTTGTAGGTCGTTTTCGGTGGTTTTTTATGCCTTTCAGACTTTTTCCACCGAGCCAATACATTATATATATATATATACGGCTCAAAATGGTTGTTTTCCTTTAATTACACAACCTTAATTCCAATTCAGCAATTTAAACTTTTTTATCAGTGGCTTTTACTTAAATACATTCAATGTTATACATTCAACTTCAGGGATTGGATTTTAAAATTGTCTTTTCATTCAGGATATTTCCTTTAAAAATTTCATTGATAATAAATATTTTATGAAGTTTTATGAAATAGCTACTAGAATAAAAAATTAGAACATTTATAATTTAACAAATTTAAACTCAAAATGACAATGTTACAGTTAATGACAATTTACAACCATACAATTAAAAGGTTTAATTTTTAAAATACTCAAAAGTTTAATTGTGCTAAGAATGTTGAAAATAAAATAATTTATGATATAACCAAACACACGCTAGGCGCGCATGTAATTTGCTGTATTCATATGAAGAGTTATCAGTAAGTATTCAAATTTAAGAAAACGATAAGGTGTATTATCAAAAAATTATCCACATTTCTTTGAAGAGCTTTTTTAAAACTATTGATATAAATATTTATTGATAGATTTATAATATAGATATTGATCTTTTTCTTTTTCTTTCTCATTCTGATAGAACTTTTCGTCCTTTATCAAAATCCGGCGGAAAAGTTCTATTTGAAAGAGAGACTTTAGTTTACAAAATATCACACTCTGAAGAAATACTTGAACAATTTTTTGATAATACACGTCATTATCGGTAAAATACGCGTCGTCTTATTTCTTTCAAAAGACAACATTTAATTGAAAGTAAAGAATTCCCAGCAAATGGAAAAAATTTCAAGTTGGTAGATAATTTTACAAAGTGAACCTATATAATAATCTGCCAAACTGGATGATGAATTTTTTTATAAATTTATGGGTGTTGGATTCATGTTCTAACGTTAAAATTTAATTGAAATTAATTTAAATAATTAAATTCATATAATATTTATTAATTCTATTATAATACAATATAATATAATTATAATAATAACATCTATATATATATATATATATACATATATATAATATTAATATTAATATTCTGCACCTTATAAAACATAACATCAAATTCAACGCGCATGCCACATAAGAATCGCGTGAAAAATTAAAATCCCCAATAAATTAATTTAATTTTTTCGATTAATTTAATTAATATCAATATAATATTTTCTAATTATTATATTAACATTAATAATAATATATATAAATATTAATAATATATATATATATAAATATGATAGTATTAATATCAATATCCTATAGACCTATACACCTGAAAAAACATAACCTCAAAATCGACGCATATTAGAAATTAGGAATCGGGCGGACCATTAAAATCACTAATTTCTTCAATTCCTCTCAAAAGCGAATCGAGATATAAATAGAAGACCGCCAAAGTGTTCCGAACCGGCAATCGTGAATCTTCGATTTTTCGGATTCAGAAGAGGAGAAGTAGGTTGCGCGCGCAACCACAGTCATGTGCTACGGTCTCCTACTTTTTTCACACGGACACAGAGCTTTAATTGTGTGCGAGTGCATCTCGTTTCCAATCTGGGGTCACTGGGTCAGCGCCAGCGGTCTAGATGTCGATGTTTCCTCCCAATAGATTTTCTCCTCAGTACATAACCTCAGTCCTACGAGGGCACGCGGTCTCCGCGTTGATCCTCGGTTTACGTAATTAAAAAATACTACTTAATTTAAAACATATGGATTTGGCTAAAAGATAAAAATTAATTTATCAAGTTTCTCTATAATAATTATAGAGAAACAATAGCACACAATAACAGAAAGTTTAAAATATAAAAAACTGAACTCATGAGGTTATGGGTCTCGAAATTTAAGAAAAGTAGCAGCAAGAAAACCTATTTTAATGGAAATTTTCAAGAATGGATCTTAAGCTAATATTTCTTGTGATTATTTATACTATTAATTAGAAAAACGCCTGCATGAACTCATCTATTTGTGATTATTTCAAATATAAATTCTCATAACGTTGTTTTTTCTAATGTTTTTAAATATTTAGAATTATAATCCGATTACTTTTATCACATTCTTAGAATTCTTGACTTTGATTCAGCATATGGTATGTATAATTATTCTTTCGCAGTTGTTTTCATCCATAACTGCTTCTAACCTTTGGAATGGCTCTCTCGAGCCTTGAAGAGGGACTGATACCAGTTCGAAATGTCGACTATGTAATGGACAAGTAAATAAATAATTTCAACCATCAGACCGCTGAAGTTATTCACCATAATTTAAACTTCCGTCACCTAAGGTTCAACATTATAATCGAATACTATTTTTTTATATCGATGAAGGCGTAGTTTGGCCCATTTGGATAAAAAAGTCCATTTTGTAAAAATTTGGCCCCCTACTAATGTGTAACATGTAAAGACTCTTGAGAAACCCTTCTACGCTTCCAAAGAGCTTGATTCTCTCTTTTTTGGAATTTCCTGTTTCCTATATACATATCATGAATATATCGCTTATTATGTGAAATTCCAATTTTTGAAACCATGAACGTTGATCACTTCCGTCAACATTAAATACACGGGACCATAAAATAGTAGATTGTGTATTAAGGGCGTAATTCCCCTTGAAAACTCAACATCATTCATGGGAAGCAGATGCGGGGCGTTGATATCTAGTACTCTAACTACACTCTGAGTCTATGATACTGACTTTTTGTCAATAACGTGAAGCTGGCTATAGATATGAAACCAACTAACATGTTCGTCTTTTTGCCTTGAGATGGAGTCACATTCACTTCGATCTACTGTAACCTTCCAAACTTATTACACCGGGGAAGCCGGCGCAAAGTTCTATGTCAGGGACGTCCAACGCGAGTTCGCGCGCTTCTCCTTTCTTCCCCTTCTCCGAGGGCTTCACCGAGAATTCTCCTCTTCTCGTTTCGCCGGCGGGCTGACTACGCCTGACCAGGCCTACTTGCGGTTCAGAATATAATGAGGAGCTGCAGCCTGAAGCGGACAGGCGAGGCTCGAGCGTCCTTCGGGGCCACTCGGCTTCCTCCGCCCGGCCGCCGAGGACCCCTTTCCACATCGTGCTCACCGCATGAACGCATCTAAGGTGGTAAGAGAGGGGATTGACGAGTGACAGTTACTTACACCGTACACTCGCGTTGGACATCTTTGTTCTATGTGGATTCGCTTGCGAAGTGCGTATGTCACCGGCCTATGCATGAAAAGTTGTGTTTTGAAGGGGGTTCAGAAAAAAATTTTCATAAACTTCTTAAAATTGAGCAGGTGTTTTTTTTATAGAATTTTGGACGCTGAATTCGAGTCCAGAAACCAAATCGTTCCACCACGTCAGTTTTTTGAGTAAATTAAGGTCAAAGTTTAAAAAAACTAGTTTTTTGGGCATTTTTGAAATAACACAGCAGGCAAGCCTGACATGCTAGAAACTTCCAATAGAGCTCAAATTAAAACTTAAATCCTTCATTTTGAGATTATTATAATGAAAAAAATAATTTTCGATAGCCTGTCTTCCGCTGTAACAGGTTTTCGCTGAGCCCGCGCGCTTGCATTCGCTACTCCACACTGTATATTGCGCTGCTCCGCCTGGATGATTCTGGAATTGTATTTTTAAATGTAATTACGTATTTTGGGTCACTTGTGTTTATTGTACATACATGCTGTACATACAGTGGGGAAAAAGTATGGCAACCCCTATAACTCCAAACCCCAATATCCCACTAAGGGGGTTATGGGGTTTCTTGTTGAGGTTTATGGTTTGGGGTTTTAGGTTGAGGGACTTAAGGTGAATCTGGACTGAGTGGTCCAAAATAAGCATTTACAGTTCAAAATACAACTTTAGCCCTATTGGAAATTTTTAGCATGTCAGGTTTGCCTGCTCTGTTATTTAAAGAATGACCAAGAACGCGTTTTTTTAAACTTTGACCTCAGTTTACTCGAAAGCCTGACGTGATGGAAAGATTTGGTCATTGGATTAGGATTCAGCTTCTAAAAATCTGTAAGAAATACCTACTTTGTTTTAAACAAATTAAAGATTTTTTTTTGGTCCTGTGTTATATTTAGTGTCACAAGATATTTTTAGGATTTATTTAATTGCTTTTGTTATAAGCTACTTCCCCCCGACATCATACACGACGTCTTCAGATTATAAAAAATGTCAGCATGAATTTACTCTTGAAAAATATATGAGATAATTAATAAAAATATTTGCCTGGGCCTATATTTCACTGTATTTGAAACCTCACAAAGAATTTATTTCAATTTATTTTTATTTTTATAATATTTTCTCATTTAAATTCATTTGCTAGTTGAATTCTGACCTCCAATTAAATTCGAAGATTACACGATCTTTATTATAAAAAAGCGAATGTCATAAACTGAGATCTGTAGCGTGGTCCCCTTTCACATAAACGTTCAAGAATAGAGTGGATGAAATCTTCTATGCGACAGTATATAACGATAAGAAAATTTGGTTTGTTTTTCTATCTAATGCAATACATTCCATATTTTTTTACTTACCTTAAGCTTTATGGGAAGCTAGTAAAATCTTTAAGAGCTCAATAGTCTTTTTTTTTTAAAGAGGGAACGGGTGACGGCGGCGGAGGTAAAGGATGAAAATAAGTAGATGATCTAGAACTTGGAGAAGGTGGACAACTTATTGCAACATCACTGTGGTAAACAGATCTTGGGGTGGGCGGTGGAGGAAAAGGTTCTGCTTCATATCTCCATCGCGTAGGATAATTACTATCAGATTCATCACAAACATCTGTACTGCATGGGGTTGGCGGTGGTGGCGCATTCATACTTCTATAATGCCGATATGGTCTACATCTTGAAGCGTTGCTGCTTGAACATCTTGTAGAATTGGCTGTTGTTGCCGGGCTAGGAGGTGGATTTAAAGTTTCTTGTGGATATCCGCCCGTAGAGCTGCCACGTGTGGAACTCGAGGCACCTATAAATTTAAAAGTCAAGTAATAAATACAAAGCATATAAAAAATAAGAGATTATATCATAAACACATTCGGTACGAAACTTGCATAATGTTGATATAATATACAACCGTTGAAAATCATGAGCACGACTATTGCGAATGGTATTAAAAATCATTGTCGACTTTGAAACACGATAATTCGGTCAGGAAAAGAGCTAGATGTTTGAAAAAACGGTTAGAAAGCTTATGAAATTTCGCATCGAATAACCCCTAGTAGATATATTTTTTACTTTTTGAAGAGGATATCTGGAAAGTGGTTTAGAAGAAAAGTCAAGAATTTCTCAAATTTTGTACCTCGACTAGTGATGAATAACGATACGAGATGCTCGGTTATCTCGATCAATCTCAGTCGATCGAGAAGCAATCTCATAATTGAGATTCTCATACTCACTTTTTTGTTTGGTCTTCAAGTTTCAGAGTTAAGTACGGAGTCTCCGAGATTGAAATTGACAAAAGTTATATCTTTCTAGGCACACGATTCATCCAATCTGCTCTTTTTGTTAGAGCGAAGTATGACTTTTCGACTTTTTCGACTTTTCGATAGTCTTGTATCCAGCATTTAGATGTATGGAGCATATATTGGAGTCTCAGGTATTTAAATTTAATAGAAAAAGTTCAAACCAATTTTTATAAGAGAATCCTGCATGTTCCACAAAATACTACTGGATATACTATTAGACAGGAAATAGGTGCATCTCAATTCGCAGTTAGAGTTTTGTGGTCAATTTTTAACTGGATAGAACAAATTTTCAAGATGTCAGACGATCGATACCCAAAAAAATGCTATTCAAGATTGAAAGACCTTGATAGAATGGAAGTTAGTGTATCAGTCCTAGAGAAATACAATTGGTCCTGCCAGGTTAAAAATATATTTGAAAGGATAGGGATGGAGGACGAATGGGATTCTCTTTCTCTTGCCTCTCTACAAAAAAATAAAATGGAATGGATAAGAGTTTATGATGAAGAACTATACCTGGCGGATTTTACAGAAAGTCCACTCGTCCTCATCTCTGGTACTTTACCCTTACTTAACCATGCGTGAAGGTCCGCAGAAATATATAACATTGTCAAGAACACCACTCGGTTTTATCAGAATAATAGCGCAATTAAGATTAATAAATAAGTTTATGCCTAAATTTATAACCAAGAATAAAACCTGCAAATTTAATGTTGATGACTATTGTACATACTGCCATGAGGATATTTATAATACAGAACCCGTGTATCACCTTTTAGTAGAATTTCAATATTTCAATACTGTAAGATTTCCATGTATAAGCGAAAGTAAAGATCTGTGTGAGCTAAGAGATGCCTGGTTGAATACGCTAGATAACCCTGGATGAAAACACTATCGAAAAAAATTTATTTTCACTACTAAGATTCTCGAATGAGCCTATTTATATTAATTAATTAAATATTCAGATGTTATACTTCGTAAGTAAGGTTGACACATCTAGAGTAATGTTTACCATCAACTATTAATATTAGTTTTTAGAAATACTCTTATTTTTAGAATTGAACTGTAACGGAAAAAGTAATTATTTAGTTTTACCAAAATGAAAGTAATTGTCTTTGAATTCGTCTAGATGAAGGCTTCGGGAAACAAAAGGTTAGTTAATGCAAAATTACTTGAAGAATAATCCGTAAATTATATTTTTTTTTTAACATGTTGAAGTCTAAACTAAAGTTAAAGGGGGAGAATGCATGAAAATTAATTAGATGTGGAGTAACTATTTTTTTTCAACATAATGTAAGTGTTTGTCTTTACATTCGTCGGCAACGGTAAAGAAAAGGTTATTTTATGGAAAATTACATGAAAAACAGTGCAAAATTAGGCTTTTATTTCTTTTAATGTTAAAGTTTAAAATAAAGTTTACGGGGGATAACTCATGAATTTTAATTATATGGGTAGTAACTTGATATACTCCGATTGCGGAAGGAACCCTGAACATTTTCAGATTATACACATATACTTTCTTAGTTTCCTTTCCTTTGCCTCTACAACGACCTCTCCTTGACCCTCTCAGGGACGCCTACTGTCCACAAATAGCCTGTGAAATTCCAGGCGGTATAACTCATACTCATTATTTTTAGCTTTCTCTTTACCGAAGTAAATGTCCATTTCTAATATTTTATTTTTTCTTCAATCTATCTCAGTAAATTTCGATTCACGGATGAACTGATCACTTATCCGTTATTCCGGTTTGCTAAGGTAGAGTTAAATAATTAATGTTCTTTTATTTCTTTCCGTAAATAGATTTCAAAAACATGATTTCATGAATCGAATACCTTTCAAATAGATTATTAGTAAAATTCCTTAATTTTACTGAATTACTTGGCGTTTCCTTTCTTAATCATTTTTATAAATTGTTATTAGATTTAAAAGACTTATTATAATGTTTCATATTATGGAAAATTTCTTTCTCTAATTTTATTAGAATTGTATGAGGATAAAGGAGATATTGGCGCGCGGTACTATTGACGAAAAAAAATACCACCGCGGAAACGGCGGCGCTAGTGTGCCGAAGCAAGTATGGCCGCTACTACGGACAAAACGTCATTGAAAGTATAGGGAAAATCGCGATTTTTCCCAAATTACGCGGAAGAAGCTGGAAAATGTTGACGGTATCGCTGGAGGAGTTGTGCAGATACACTGCAGCAACTCCTACAACGCGAAATATGCGCGAAGACCAAGAGGTTATAAATTTTGGCTTCTTAATTATATGCGGGGTAACCGCTAGTATCTCTGCAAACATACAGTTGTACGCTTTATGTTTGCAAACAAATGGAATATCGTCAGATCCACATGTTGTGACCGGGAATTTGTTTATTGAAACGTCCGTTAACTCCACAAACAATGACGTTTTCGTGAAAAAAATGGCCTGCTCCTGCAGCCGGCTCGAGCCACTGTTGCAAACACATCGTGGCTGCCTTACTGTTTTGTAACCAGTATGTGTTGTATATGTTTTCAAAATGAAAAAGATTTACTTTACTTATTTTTTTAAATATATTGCAATATTTCATACGTTCTTACTCCAATTTTGTAGAAATGATTTGCTTGACATGGAAATGATATCTTCGATTGATAAAAAGTGCGTGCGGACAACCTTAAAAATATTTCCAAAGATATAGGGATTTCAAGAGACTCCAAAGGATTTTCATAGATTTCAATGAAATTTCAAGCGATTTCAAATATATCAAGGAAATTCACAGATTTTTGTTATATAAAGTTTATTTGTACAGAATCGCTATTTTTGGGTACAGTACATACTTCCATATGAGATGATGAGTAGCTTAAAATAAATCATTCCTTTGTAGATTCTCTTCTTTTTACAGTAATTCCTTCGATATTTTTGTATTATTTATTTTAATGCTGATTATCCTATAATCTTTTTCTAGATAATGATTTTCTATAATGAATTCCCTATAATCTATGGAATGTTTTGCAATCTTCTGCAATATTTTTCAGTCACATATATGCAATATTACACTGGAACCTCCGTTTAATGGCCCTCCATATATTGTCTTCGTGGAATTTCCGCCGACTGCATTCTATGATGAAGGGGTCCAAGGACCGAGAGGGGGGAGGGAGAAAGGAGTGAGCAGTTCCGTAGCCACAAAGCGGGCAGTTTCTATTATGCAATTAATATTATGTATCCCTAATGGAAATGGTTCATACGGCCCTGACTGTTTATGATACAGAAATTTCTGGAAAGACTTCACGATCATCGCAGGCCATACCCGAGACAGCCTCTAAACCGAGGTTCCAGTGTAGATAGTTGAGGAAATTCTTGAAATCGGTATCATCGAAGAGAATCTTTTCGAAAGCGTCTTGTTTTCTAATGCCTTAAATTTTTGTTTATGATTCTTGAAAAATGAACCGAAACTTTGTGAAAAAATGGGAAAAAGGATAGAAAATTTCGATTTTAGGTATTTTAGGAGATTTTTTGAAATTTAAGTGGGAAAAATGGGATTGACTGTGATCCCTGCTCTTAAGACTTTTATTTAAACAAAAACTTATAAAAAATGTTTTAAGATCAAAGAGAGGAAGGGAAATATGAACTCGAAACTCAATCAACCATTGACATAGAAAAATGCCCATGCAATAAAATGAATGGCATCCTTGGACCGGATTTTCTTCCGATGTGAATTGCAAATAGAGAAAGATTAAGATATCAATTTTTTACGACTGGATACTCTCTTTCGAGAATTATTTTTAAAAGATGCATCGTTTAGACTCCACAAGATCAAACGTCACGCGCTGAGCCCTTAAAATGAAAGAAGAGCCTGCATAAAAATAGCATTGTAATTGCATCCGAACTACAAGCGAACGACTTTCATCAACCTTTTACACGCTAGAAGTTCCTGGCACATGGCTTCAAATAATAACAATTGTAGCTTGAATGCAATTATGTACTTGATTATAAGACTTTTATATATTCAGTACAGAACAAAATTGAAAATACTAATAAAAAATTGCATTGTCTGATCAATTAAATTCTATCATTAAAAATTTTCAACAGAGAGATTTGAAAAAAACATATTATTTTGTCCATTTCAATGTTTGAAATTTTATTTCATATTCTAACAGGAATTACAATGGTTGAGCAGTTCAATTGTAGGGAAAATAGGGGATTTTTTTAAAAAAGGGGAAAATTTCTGAGATTAAAATTTTATGGGTTTTCAAAATCGGCTTTGGATAGCAATGGAAAATAGGATTTTTCATTTTTTGCAAAAATAGAAACTTGCTCCCGAGATATGGGGATACTGAATGAGAATAAAAAAGTTTGAGCCAAAAAATTATTCTGTTCCAAGAAAATAAAAATTTAAGATCAGGATATCACAATATGACAGAAATTTTTTGCTAAAAAATCCCCCAAAAATAAGAAAATATATTTTTTTTTTAATAAATAATAATTTCAAGGAATATCGATACGAAAAAGTTGGAAAAAATGTTACTACGTTTAAATTTTATTAAAATGTTTTTTAATTATTGTATAGAAAGATGACATTTCGAAAAAATCTTTTTACCACAAAGTTTTTTTGATTTTTTAAGATTTTGTTACACAATAAACCAATTTTCAATAAGAATTTTGGCTATCTATTTGTGTATACCACCCTTCATTTAAAATTTTGTATTAAAATTTTTTTATTAAAAATCATGCATACTCATTGCGGATCCTTTCAACATAAAAAATTTTGATTTAAGAGTTTATGCACTTTTTTTATCAATTAAAGAGCGTTAAATTCGTAAGTTTTCTTTTAACTGGAGCCTTTGGAATCTGAAAACTTTTGAATTATTTGATGGGTTCTAAATTTCGTTCTTCAATTTTAAAACTTTTGGTTAGAAATTTTTTCAATTCCAAGGTAGATGAATTAGAGGCTTTCAAATTTGTTAGTTTTTCAGCCTTTGGATCCTCGAAGAAATCACCTTCAAAAAAATTAAAATCATTATTATTATGCGAATATTATACATTTATATTTATTGCAAAAGTTGAATTTAAAAGCCTCGAAATTGAGATATTCAAGGCTAACTCAAACAAAGAAATATTATTTAAGGTACATATTCTTAAATATTATTCAACTTCATTCAAATTAAAAGTTATTAAATTTTTTCAAATTGCGAGTTTCTAGATTTATTTGGTAAAGGTCTGTAAACTTAAATAGTTTCAAATTGAATTTTCTCTAAATTTTCTACTTTTTTATGTTGCGGATCCTTTCAAATTAAAAAGTTTAAATTATTAATTATTACTTATTAATTTGATTTTTCAATCCTTAAACTTTTTAGTTAGAAATATTTAAAATTTCAAAATACATAGCTGAATCGCAAAGGCTTTCAAATTTGATAGTTTTTCAACTTGCGAACTTTTTAATTTTAAGAAAATTCATTCAAATTTAGAAACTTTAATAATCTTTCTCAAAGTGGGTGTATGAAGAATTATTTGTTAAGGGTTATTGAGTCTGAATAGTTTCAAATTGAATTTCCTCTAAATTTTCTATTTTTTTTAACACGTGTATATTTTTTAATTTAGAAGCTTCTACATTTTTGTTATAATTAGACAGCTTTAAATCTGAGAGTTTTTTTCAGCAGCCTTTGGAATCTTAAAACTTTTAAATTATTTGATGAGTTATAAATTTCGTTTTTTAATTTTTTACCTTTTTAGTTAGATATTTCTCAAATTTTAAGGTAGTTAAATCAAAGGCTTTCGAATCTTGTAAAATCTTATTATTATGTGGATGTTATACATTTACATTTATTGCAAAAGTTGAATTTAAAGTTTTGGAACTGAAATATTTAGGGCTAACTCAGACAAAGAAATTTTCTATTTTTCAAGATGCGGATTGCTCATATAGCTGCACAAGTATAGATTGTGGCGCGCATTTTTGAATATTATAGGTTTCTATTTTAAAAATTAATTGCAGCATAAAAAAGGGGGAAAAATTGCAAAATTCTCGAATGTAGGGACTATAGGGGATTTTGAGAAAAAAAAATGGGGAAAAAGGTGAAAATGGGAAAATGGGAAAAATAGGGGGAAAGAGGAAATAGGAGACTGGCTGTGATCTCTGTTATAAATAAAAATCTTTAATCCATAAACATTAAATGGGCATTTAAGTCTTTAAATCAAACTTAATATAATGAAAAATGGGAAAATGGGAGAAGGGGAAAAATAAGGGGAAAGAAGAAATAGGAAAATGACTGTGATCCCTGTTATAAATAAAAATCTTTAATCTATAAACATTAAATAGGCATTCAAGTCTTTCAAATAAAACTTAATATAATGAAAAATGGGAAAATGGGAAAAGGGGAAAAATAGGGGGAAAGTGGAAATAGGAGACTGACTGTGACCCCTGCTCTTAATAAAAATCTCTAATCCATAAACATTAAATAGGCATTTAAGTCTTTGAAATAAAACTTAATATAATGAAAAATGGGAAAATGGAAAAAGGAGAAACATTGGGTAAAAGAGGAAATAGGAGACTGACTGTGATCCCTGTCATAAATTAAAATCTTTAATCGCATAAAAATTAAGTAGGCATTTAATTCTTTTAAATAAAAGCTATGGACGAAGGATGTCTTAAATTGTGCTAGCCAGTAAATCAATAAAAGAGAGCGTACTCTCTCATTGGATAAGAACATAATCGGTCTAAGTGAAATAATTCAGGAGACAGAATATCAAGTTACATCTCAAAAGGTATCTGACCCGTGAAAGAATTGAATTTATCGCGTGGGCTTGTAACGAATCAGACACCGTCCAAAAAATATGGATCTCAATTATTTTGCCCTTCAGCTCAAATTATCGTCAATTCTTTAATTGGTGAAAAAAAAACTGTTAAATTAATCCGATTATCCAGAGTATAGAATTTTTTTTCAACTTTATTTGTTTATTTAATTAAAATAAAATTACAGAAATCCGCTCTAGGAATTGATTTTAAGTTATGGAGAAATCAATCTTTTAAATTGACAAGAGGTCTTCAATTGAAGATTAAAATGAGACTTAACTCGACTTTTCATCTACCAATAAGTCCTTTATAAATTCAAATTACATTATAAAGGAAATATATTGTGTAGATAATTACCACCCAAGTGTGACTTTGACTTAAGTATTTTTTAACTTGTTTAGAAATTATTTGAATATTTTTTTTAAAATATGGCAAGCCTCACATTAGCCTTAGTTTTAATGACATTTAATTTAATGTAATTAAAAGAATAGTTTCAATCAAAAGCTAATTCGAAGAAGTTTTAGTTTAGAAAAAGCTCACGCGGCTGAGGAGATTGTGTCAGTGTCCACAAAATACGTCGGGGTGATAACAGGACGAATCATCCTCTGAGTCAGTTTTTACAGTTTATTTCAGCTTTCTAAAGCATATTTTTATAAATTATTCAAGGTAGGAAGCTTTCAAGTATCTACTCCTTTTTTAATCCGTCTACAATTATTTTGAATAGCATAAACAAAGAGAATCCTATTTTTGAAAAAGCTTTCACTAGCTTCCAACATATTAGATCAAAATATTAAAAATTTGTTTTAAAATATACAAAATTAATGAAAATGAGTACAAAGTGTTTTCAGGGCTGCCACAGCCTAATTTACTTGAAAAAAACTGAAAAAGTAACCTATTTAAATCGAAAAAGTGACCAAAAGTGACTAATTTCTAACCTTAAAAGTGATTAAAATTAATTGAAAATTGATTAGGAGTAACTAATGTGCATTAATGACGCGACTAATGTTCTTCCGAATTCTTTTGAATTCAAAGTAAATTCAGAGTGCATTCAAATCAATTCAAAAGAATTCAAGGTAAATTCAAAAAATAAATAATATTCCATTGATCTCAGTGAAATTTGAGTGAATTTGGACGAATTCAAAGAAATTCAAAAGACTCTGATGAAATTCATAAGAATTTGATTGAATTGAACAAAATTTTAAAAATAAAAACAAATCCATTGAACTGAGTACACTCGGAACAGAATTAAGGTCAAATTCAACAGAATTTTAGATAATTAAAAAAAAAGTGAATCAAAGAAAATTCCAGTGAATATAGAGAAATTTAAGGGAAATGAGAAGAATTCGATGATTTTCATAAAAATTCAAGGTGTATTAACAAAATTCAAGTGAATTGAAAACAGTTTAAAAATATTTGAAAAATTCAAGACACTTCCAAAGTATTTAAAGAATTCAGGTAAATTAATAAAAATTGAGGGTTAATTCCAATTGATTTCAAATGAATTTTTAAAAATTCAAAAAATCAAAAATATTCCATTGATTTAAGTAAAATTGTAGTGAATTTAGAAGAAATCGAGGGAATTTAAGAGTATTCGATGAAATTCATAGGAAATCAAGATAAATTCAAAAGAATTCAAAAGAGTTGAAAACTTTTTTAAAATATTAAAAAATGCATTCAATTTCTTAAACTTGGAGTGAATTTAGAAAAATTCAAGAAAATTCAAAAGAATTGATAATAATTTATAAATTAATTGAATTTATTCATTTTTGAGTGATTTTATAAAAATGTAAGGGAATTCAAAAGACAAAGTTTTATTAGTAGAAGTATCTATTAAAATTGTCCTTTTAACAAAGTGAATAGTTACATCAACTAATGAAAATTATAGAATAAAAAATTATCCTAATAATTACTTGTTTGATACATTTATACTAGAAAGCACTTTCTTCATTACTGCATAATAAGTTTCCAAAATTCCTTTAGATTTTTAAAATAATTTATACGTTAAATTTAAGCAGGAAGAAAAATAAAGGTTTCTCTATGTTAAAGTCCATAAGAAATTATTTACCGTAGAGCAATCTCTAAATATTATTTCAAAATGATAACAAAATGGCAACTAGTTTTTCACTATGAGAAACAAGTTTCCATGTGCAAACATTACAAAATCGAAAGTCGGTTACTTTGGAACAGCCTCATTTCTTTCATTGTATTATTTATTTTTTAAATTAAAAAAATGAAATGTATTATTTTGAATTGTTTTTGGTTTCTTAGTCATGAATTATAAGTTTTATGAAAAAGGTTCTAATAAAAAAATACTTGAAAGTATTTTTGTAAAACGTAACTTCAATTTTCAAAGTGGGTGGATGATTTCTACAGAACTTTTAATTAATGATTCTATGAATAATGCTGAATAGTGAATTACTTTAAACTCTATGATAAATTTTTCGATTTTTCAATAGGTTTTTGTACTAATAAAAACAAATTTTTCATGTAGCGCTTTTTGCGACGTTTTAACTGATGTTGTTGACGTCATCTACCAAGATGGTAGCCTGCAAGAATAATCAATACGTAACAGGAGGAACCTGTTATATGGACCATGATGCTGTGTCTTTCCCACGATTAAACGAATGTTTACAAAAGAAAAAAAGAAAACTCATGCAAACGTTTCAAGCAAATTTATAGACCAAATAAATACGAAATCAAAGATGAAAGTTGGAATTTTCAAGGAAATTAATCCTCTTCAAAAGAGGAATGAACTCTCACAAAGATGTGTATAATTTCTATCTGGGTTTCTCTTCCTCTTTGAGAAAAAAAAAACATTTTATTGTTACTCTTTTTAGCCTGGAGAATATATATATTTTAATTTTTCTTATTTTAGATCTATGGACAATTAGCATTCAGGGCAATTCACTTTTAAATTTCCGAAATGAAATTCTTGAAATTTCAGTTTTAAACGCTAGAATTACAATTTTAATTACAATTTGAATTGTTTCGTACTATGTTTTAATGTTGCAATTGAATGTCAAGTGAATTAATTCCGAAAAGGCATTAAAATTGTTGAACTTTAAGCTTGACAATTTGAAATTGTACAATTAATACTTCACCTACTTTCTTAAAGATCGAAATGAAATCTACTTTCTCATGAAAAATTTGTTGTGTACTAAAAAAAGAACACTTAAAAGTTCACAAATCAACAATAGACTTTGAGACTACCCGCTTTTCCGACTGATTAGAGGCAAATGTACAATAAATATATAAATCAAAAAGAAAAAAAGAGGGAGAAAGAGTCAACCAAAACCAACCTGACACTCCTTCTTTTTTTCATCTTTTTTTATACTACTGGAGACCAACATGTTTCGAAGCCAGTTTGAACTTCCTCATCAGGAGTAATTTATAGGAAAACTGCAGTTTTTGATAATGAAAAAATTTAAAAATTACCTGAAAATAAAAATAAAATTTAGTATCAAATTTTGTTTGGTCAATCTTTCCATTTTCTTATTAAAACCAAAAATCTTTAATCTCAATTGAAAATTACTTTCTTATGAAAATTTTATTATGTACATATTTTCTTGCTTATATTAAATATCTTTTTTGGAAAAAACTTTTACTGCTTTAAACTTTGAAACCTTAAATTTGAAATATGTTACGCTTCAAAAATGTTGAGTTTTTCTTTACCGAACCTTTTCAGATTTCAAATTCTTACGTTTGAAATCATACATAATTAGGACCATTTAAAATTTGAATTTGGTCAATATTGTAAACGCATCACATTTGATATTGTTTCATTTTCAGGGCTTCAAAATTTTGAATTGTTCAATTTTTAGAACTTGACTCGAGAAGGTTCCATTTTAGACACTTTCAGTTCTAAATTGTTCAAATTAAAAAAAAAAAAAACGTTTCAATGTACATTTGAAATTTTACATATTAGGACAATTTAAAATTTGGATTTGATCAATTTTTTAAATGCATTACATTTGTAACTGTTTCAGTTTCAGGGCTTCAAAATTATGAATTGTTTAATTTTTAGAACTTCACTCGAAAAAGTTCAATTCTGGACCCTTTTAGTTTTAAATTGTCAACATTTAAAAAATGTTTCAATGTTCAGCGCTTGCAAAAAAAATGTCAATAAATTTGGTGCCTTGAAACTTCTCCTACTCAATGAAATTCAAAAAAAATTCTCAAATTAATCGTGTGAATCGACCTTTACTGGTAGAGGGGCTACGTCGACGGTGTCGACACCCTTCTACTTTTTGCGCATGCGTATTTTACACGATTACCCTACCATTTCTGATCCCAACCTGCAGAACATCAGACATCTGTCGATAGACTGCAAGCTTAAAAGTAAAAATAGTATCCAACGCAAGAAATTCTCATTATCAGAGTACAGTTATTGTCATTTTTGATTGGGAGATCGTCCAAACAATTGCTGAAAATTCGGAAATGTCGATTACCGACCCGCAAGATTCGGAAAATGTGGAAGAATTAAAAGGGAAACTAGAAGAACAAAAACCAGACGAAATGCAGCTGCACATGGCCCTTCAAGTTCAAATCCTTGACGAAGTTATGTGAGTCTTTTAGAATTTATAAATCGATCTAAATACAAAAGAATCTGTACGAGATTTCTTCAATAATTTGTAAGTCAGAGAACGCAGCAAAATCGGGAGAATAATAAAGAATAATTCTTCTGTTCTTGTTTTTCAAACTGGAACTCCATTTTTGAAAAACAGAGACTTATAAAATACGAGTTTTGCGATCAGGAATATTTGAACATAGGACTTAATCTTGGTTTCGCTAATCAGAAAGTAAATACACCTGATTGGAATCAAAAAAATAAATTCTGTTGTAACTTTGATTAAGGTATTGGTTTCACTAAAACAAGTGGGTCTAACAAAGACATGTTTTTCTGTAACAAAAATAAATCAATCTGTGTATCTTTAAAAAAAATAAAAATAATTTAAAGTAATATTTAATATCTACAATAATAAAGTATGTGGCTCCCTAATGTCCTTCCGTCCGTTCAAAATGAAGTTGCTCGGTTTCTAAACTCTACTGTTTTAATATTTATTATTAAGTGATGAAATTAAAAATAAAGTCATAGATGGCTTAATTAAGGAAAATAAAGGAAAGGCAGAAACCTCTTCATTTAGTTTTAATTAACAGAAAATCGAGTTTTTCTTTCATTCTTCCAACAAAAGAAAAACTGTTTACACAAAAAAAAAAGAAATTTCGACTATAAGAGATGAATTTTCAAACCAAATAGACGAATTTTCAACAAAAGTGTTGAATTTTTAATCTAGAAAGAATTTTGAGCCAAGAAAGAAAAAAATTTCAACAAAATTGTTCAATTCCCTACAAAACTGTTGAATTTTCAATTCAAAAATATCAATTTTCAACTCGACAATATGAATTTTCAACCCAAAAAATGAAAGATTTTTCAGTCAATAAAGAAAAAAAATGTAACCAAATTATTAAATTTTCAAGCCAAAAATACGAATTTTCTCCAAAACAGATTAAGTTTTAACCCGAAAACATAAATTTTTAACGAAGAAGTTCATTTTCAACCAAATAGTTGAATTTTCTACCAAAATAGTTAAGTCCTCGACCAAAATATGTTAATTTTCTACCAAAAAGGGGCATTTTTAACTAAAAAAGTTGAAATTTCTACCAAAGTACTAAATTTTTGAACCAAAAAGTTGAATTTTCATCACAGATTTTTTCAAGTGTTGAATTTTCAACCAAGAAAGATTTTTCAGTCAAGAAAGAAAAGATATTTCAACCAAATAGATGAATTTTCAACCCAAAAAGACGAATTTTCTCCAAAACAGTTGAATTTTCAAGCCGAAAATATGTATTTTCAACAAAAAAGTTCATTTTCAACCAAATAGTTGAATCCTCGACCAAAACAGGTTAATTTTCTACGAAAAAGTGGCATTTTTTACTATAGAAGATGAAATTTCTAGCAAATAAGCTGAGTTTTTAAAACAAAACGTCGAATTTTCAACGCAAATGTTGAATTTTCAACCAAGAAAGATTTTTCAGTCACGAAAGAAAAAAAACTTCAACCAAATTATTGAAGTTTCAAGTCAATAAGACGAATTTTTCACATTAATTTTTACATTAAATCCTTCAATATTTTTTCTATTATTTATTTCAATGCTGATTATCCTATAATCGTTTTTTATATAATGATGTAAGTACTGAAAATTCAATTTTGATTTTTCTTCGATTTTCAACCATTGAAAATTCAAGAAAAAAGCGAATTTCGTATTAAAAATTTTATATTTACATAATTTTACATGAGAATTTAATAAATAAACATTTCACCCATAAATTTTTCTTTAAAGCTAGATGGAATTCATATTTAAAGCAATGGTTACACGAGCGCTATAGCGAACGCATATTATGTTACATAGTTGAAAAAATATTCTCCCGGGATTAATTATGATCATATCAGTTATACAATTCGACATATTTCTGAAAATTTCAAATAAAAAGTTTTTAAATTTATAAATACCAACTTCGAAAGAGCTACTAAATTTATGAATTATTAAATCAATTCCATACAACTCTACATTTTATGTGAAATTGAATTTTAGGAAATTGAGAACCGACATGGCCTTTTGTATACAAAAATTAACAGACTTGGGCAAAAGAATGGAGAAAATTGAACACAGTCAAGGAACTTCTCAAAATGATGAATGCAATCCACAAATTTTGGGACTACCTATTGAAACTACAGCAGCCTACCAAGCACTTGAAAGTGATGAAAATCGTCTAGAACAATTGGTACTTTTATTCAAATTATACGAAAAATTGATCTTCTTTTTCAATATTAATTTACTAATAAGCATTTTTTTATTCAGAGAAATTTCCTGGTCAGAGTGGGTGGATTTACACTCAGAGGAACAGTGAAAGATTTTGTCAGAATGACTTTCAGCGACGCTTTTGTCGCCATGAATCTTACTTGGTGTCTTGGCACCTCAAAAATGCACTTCAGAGACTCTCAGATATCGAAAACCTTTTTTGGTAAGTTTAATCAATAAATCAACATAAACACTTGGGACCAGCAATACTGAAATTTATAAATTATAGTTCTCAAATTAACATTTTTCTAAATTCAAATTTTTTTAGCCGCTTGCAGGAGAATACAAAGGTTGAAACAGCCATCAAGGGCCCTATACGAAGAAGCGGCAAAAGTGGCTCTGAAAAATGCAACCCAGCGACATTACATAGAAGTTACAGGACGAAATAATATCGCTTTTTCAGAAAAAAAGAAAGAACAGCTCGTCATGGAAGGAAGTCCCTCTGAATAAAAATCAAAATTGGATGTTGGATGTTCAAAAAAAGAGGTGTCCTAAAAAAATACGTCTATAGCCCAAATGCCCCCAAAATCTACAAAAAGAAAGTTTTACTTAGGATTTTTTTATCAATCTCTCAAGATTTAATATCAAGAAAATTTAAATTATGCTACTATGTAATCGAAGATACGCTAAGTATTTCGGCCAACGATTCTTAGATATCCTGCGAATGTAAATATAAATCGAATTTCACTTCTGAATGTAAATTGCATAAATATTGTACATATTATTTACATTTTTTAAAGTTAATATTATAATTTACTGTTTTATATTCTTGCCAAGGATCGCATCGAATTTTAGGTATAATTTCATCTATCATTTGTTAATAAACATTGGATCAATTAATTATTTGAAATTATTTTTTTAATTTACAGAAATTATTACTTTTATAGATTCACGATTGGAAAAGAGTATCTTTGTCTATTATTAGCTATCAATGCTTCAATTATATAATAAGATAAGGATATTATTCTCGAACAAATATAGACTCCAGGGATCGAGGGACTTTGATATCACATTTTCTTGGGGACCGATATTTAAAAAAGTGATTTTCTTTTTTTTTTCTTAGATCAAAAAAAAACTGTCACGATTGTAACATACATAAAATTTAAAATTTCGTTAATTGATGGAACGTTAAGCGAATTAACCGGTAGTTAAATAATTAGTCCAAATTAATGCTTTGTTTAGGCGGCACTAATCTATTTTGACGCTCTTTTGCATTTTACGTAGGAGTCTTTTGTGGGCGAGACAAGTTTTTCTACTCTTCGCAAAACTCCATTTACGAAGTGCGGAAATGCTGAATTTATGTAGATTGATGCAATTGCGTTGCACTTTTGCTATTACGAAGAAGAATGATATATTACAATTTCATAGCCAATTTTTGGGTCAATAGATGCAGTTGCCCCTTCTTGTTAAAAAAATTAAGAAATGTGATAAATATGTAAAATAAGAATGGCAAGAAATTATTGCATTCCAATTTTCTACTTCTTTTGAAAAAGGAAGATTCTCTCTATCTTAAAATCTTTAAACATGTTTTAAGATAAAAAATATATGAAGTGGAAAAGAAATCATCTTATTTTTTTAGAATGAAAAGCTAAAAACTCTCAAAAATATTTAAGCTTTCTGTCTGCGATGCCCTTTCTTATTTGTTTTGGTGCTTTAAAATTGTAATCGTATTTTTTACGTGTTAAAAAGGCATCTGCCGAACATAAATAAGGACACAATGGTCAGAGTCACCCCTCAAAATTTAACACAGTATATTTTAGGGGTGAAGAAGGGGAAAAGGTTAGATCTTGAATTATACCCAAGAAAATTGGGATGAGTCATCGTTCTCGCGTACGAAATTTGGTGCATGCGCCTTTCCAGACGTAGAAAAAAGATGATGATGAAAAAAAAGTATTTTTAAATTGAGAAATTTACCGAAATTAGATCAATTTTTGATTTCCATTATTAATTACAAAATTAATAATCTCTCAAAACTTACTTATAAAAAATAGTGGTTAAAATTTAAAATCTTACTTGTTCATCCAATATTATAATTTTTTTAAGTTAATTTATATTTTAGAAATTTACTTTGAAGTTTACCAAAAAAAAGTTAATATTCATATTACATTATTAATTTCAAAATAAATGAATTTTTTACGTTGAAGGGGAGTGTCTACTCGTACCTTTTTAAAAAAATCCAGCTATTCGTACTGAAATTCCAGTACGAATAGCTTTCCATGTCTCGCTAATTGTACCGAAAACAGGCATCAAAGTGCTCTATGGAACTACAAAAAATATCAAAACAGTATCTTTCTGAAGAAAAAAGTATTCCCAAAAATAAAAAGTAATAAAAAATAAGCCTTTTTAAATCAGTCGAAAATTAGTTTTTCAAAAAAAAAAAATTGTGCAAAAAATACTTTAAACTGAAAGCAGAATGTACTTAAAAGGAATTTCTTTCATACTTTTCTGTATATCAATAACTGCGCCGAAGACTGATTTTTTCTTAAATCTTATAAATTCCCTACTGACAGTCCATTAGATGAATATCAATTTGCCAAAACATTATTTGCCAATGGCGAGCCGTTTTCGAAAAAATCGACTTTTATCAAAAAAAAATTCTTATGGATTGGAATGTTTTTATAATAAATTCTCATGTAAATTTGTGCAAGTATAACATTTTTCTACTAGATGACGAGTTTTCAACACAATAAATAGATTTTCAACCAAAGAATAAGATTTTTAACCAAAAGAGATGAATTCTCAAACTAAATGGTTGAATTTTCATCACAAAAAGACGAGTTTTCAACAAAACAGTTGAATCTTCAACCAAAACAGATTATTTTTTAACCAAACAGTTGAAGTTTTAACCAAAAAAAGATGATTAGAAGAAATTTCTACCAAAAGAGATGAAATTTCAAACCAAAAAGACGAAATTTGTCAAAAGAGTTGAATTTTCAACCAAAAAAGATCTTTCAGTAGAGAAAGAAAAATAATTTCAACCGACTGTTAAATTTTGAAGCCAAAGAGACAAATTTTCTACAAAGCAGTTGAATTCTTAAGTACAAAATATAAATTTTCAACAAAAAAGTTAATTTCCAACTACATACTTCAATTTTCTACCAAAATGGTACAATTTACTATCAAGATAGTTCAATTTTCAATCCAAGCACATACATTTTTAACGTACCAGTTGAACTTGCAACTAAAACGACGAATTTTCAACCAAAAAAAAATGAATTTTTAACTTTTTAATTTTTAATTAATTTTTAATTTTTTTAATTTTTAATTTTCAAGTTATAATTCTTTGTTCGAGAATTAAATTCTCGAACAAAGAATAAGATTTTCAACCAAAAGAAGTGAATTTTCAGACCAAATAGTCGAATTTTTAGTCCAGAGACGAATTTTCAACAAAATAGTTGAGTCTTCAATCCAAACAGATTAATTTTCAACCAAACAGTTAAATTTCTAGCAAAAAAATAATGATTAGAAGAAATTTCTACCAAAAGAGATGAAGTTTTAAATCAATAAGACGAAATTTAATAACAGACTTGAATTTTCAACCAAGAAAGGTTTTACAGTCAAGAAAGATAAAACAATTTCAACTAAATTGTTAAAGTTTTAAGCCAAAAAGTCCAATTTTCCATCAAACAACTGAATTTTGAACCCAAAGAGACGAATTTTCAACAAAACAGTTAAACTTGCAACCGAAAAGACGAACTTTCAATCAAAAAGTATGACTTTTTAATAAAATTGTCAAATTTCCAATAAAATAATTAAATTTTCAACAGAAGAATAAAATGTTTAACCAAAAGAGGAATGTTCAACCCAAAAAGACGAATTTTCAACAAAATAGTTGAATCCTCAGACAGAACAGATAATTAGAAGAAATTTCTACCAAAAGGAATGAAGTTTCAAGCCAAAAAGACGAATTTTGTACAAAGATGTTGAACTTTCAATCTGAAAATATGAACTTTGAATGAAAAAGTTCATCTCCAACCAAATAGTTCAATTTTTTACCAAAATAGTTCAATTTTCAACGCAAAAAGACGAATTTTCCATTGAACAGTTGAACTTTCAACCAACTGAAATGTTTATTTATTAAATTTTAATATGAAATTATCTAAATATAACATTTGTAACACTTGTTTTCAATGTAAAATTCGCTTTTTCTTGAATCATGTGTTGAAAATTTCACTATTAAAAATTAAAGAAAATTGAATTTTAAACAGCTGAATTTTCAATTATTGAAAATCGTATGCATATATTCTACGCCTTCTCATTTTGAGATTTTCTTACAAACCCATCGACTGTTCTATTTTGATTTATTTCTTCTTTTTCTTAGGTAGAGTGGTTTCCTTAGGCATACCTTTCCTTCAATTTTTGTTATTTTTAAAAAACTGAAATTTGTTAGTACGATTAATATTTCATATCACTTTACTGAAAAAAGTAGCAAAAAGTAGCTTTATAGTGAAAAAAGTAGCAAAAAAGTAGCCTTGCCTAAAAAATTATCAAAAAAGTAAAAAAGTGTGGAACTTTGAAACCTGCAAATTTACATAATTTAAATTTAATAATCTCTTATAATTTATTTATAAAAAATGATGGTTAAAATTTAAAATCTTGCTTCTTCATCCAATAATATATATTTTTTAAATTAATTAGTATTTGAGCAATTTACTTTGGAGTTTAACAAAAAAAAGGTTAATATTGATTGTTAAATTTTTTATTTAAAAAAAAATGAGTTTTTTTACGTTAAAGGGGAATGAATACTCGTACCGAAAAAACACCGGCTATTCATAAAATTGAATAAGATAATAAGCTGGAAAATTTCTTTTCTTAAAATTAGGTACTTTATCCAAAAAAATCGACAACTGATTTTCTACTCAATCCAATTATTTTCCATTTTTCTTATGTTTCTAGCTATAAATTGCTGCCTCACTGAATACATCCAGAAAATTTATAGTTCAAAGACATGAAAGACATTTCCAGGTATAAAAATAGCCTCTCAAATTCTGAATTCAATACAACTACTATAGTACTTACTTTCTGAATGGGCTTAATGCACTACCCCAGACGCTTGTCCTCGTTGGCGATGATGAAAGATTGTTTTGATTTGGACTGGAATATCCAGAATATCCCAAGCTTCCCAGGAACATTTTGAAAGCCTTTTTTTAAAACTAAATTATAAATATTAAAACCCCTAGTCTTACAATGTTTCCCTAATATAATACACTCGCGAAAGGGGCTAGTCGATATAATACAATAATAACAATAACAATAAAAAGCCTACTCTTAAAATACTGGTTGCGTTGTACTTTCACCTTTTGGCACGAAGTTTGGCGCGAAAAATCAGTCTTACGTAAGCTTATGTTATCGGGTTGTTTATAATCTTCTTCGATCAGGCTAAATAGACTATTTGATCAAATTAGAATTTATCTCAATTTATCCTAAATTTGGTCTCTCGGGAAATTAGAAAAAACACTCAAGGTTTCGAAAACAAGTCTTTTTTGGAACAAACAACGAAAACGAAAGTTCGTCTTTCAGAATTCAGTTGACAATAGTTTTACTTCGGATGCTGCGTCAACACATCGTTCCAAGCGAAACGTGTACGTTGGCTAAAAAAATATTGTCCATCCCTTATACGATGTACCACGATCAATTCGAAATAACTCGAGCAGGCAATTTCGAGATAAATCTGTCCTGACCCGCAGATAAAATAGCACACGAACTGACCTGAAAGGTCCTCGAAAAACAAACGTGTCACTCACAAAAAACGGGATTTCCCAAGAAATAATATTTTAGGGATTAATCACTAGATGTTTATTGGTCACAAAACTTGTCACGAACTTTTCAGTCGAAAGTGTCTTTGAGATTATGGCACTGATTTAATGATAAAATAATAAAACGAGAATAAAATGTTGAAAATAAGTTTTACACTCGGTTTTAGACTTTTAACAACTTGTCCTTCTTCACCATCCTCTTCGGGAAAAACAATCTTTTCTTAACTGAAGGTCTGCAGTGACCCATTGTTCTAAATTTTTCACTTGGTCTCTGTTATCCAATTTTCCTTCCACGTTTTTTTCTGGAATTATCTTTATTTACAAGAATTATCGTATTTTGAAAGTCAACTTTTGATTATAATCCACGATTTGTTAGGTGGTTGAAAATGTAATTGTGAGAAAAAATGATGTACAAAAGACTATTCAACGGACTAGAGGCGACTGAAGACGAAAGCGACGAAAGCGTGGATGCGCGAAAGGAGGGGGTGGGGGTGAAAAGTGCAAGAGAGGGGCGAAAAGCTCAAGAAGTGGTGGGGGGTTATGCGAAGGGGAGCTCCAACAGATGTGAGCTCACATGTGCTCATCGATCCGGGTTTCTCAATAAATCCCTGACGTTGCATTTTTGGAGTCTGCAGCTTCAAGATCAAAAAGCATATTAGCATTGCTGCAAAAAATTCTCAAAAGTTAACAAATTTTAGAGGAAAATTTCATAATTTTTTTTTTGTTTTTGCTTGAACCGTAACTTACTATAATTGAAAATCAAAATGTTGTGCAGGATAGCTCTAAATATTCATAAATTTGTGCCGCAAAAAATTTTTGAAAATCCTAACGCATAACGAAACATAAATCTGTTATAGGAAATAAATTCTTCAAATATAAAAATTTTCAAATTGAAGCATTTAAAGTTTAACAGTTTTTAACTTAGAATTTAACTTCAAGTGCTTAAGGCCTTAAGTAGTAAACGTTGCAACGGTGTATTTCAAACTAAAAATCGTCAAAATTTATGTAACTGAAGATCGCAACGTCTTCATATTAATCACAATAAGTGTTAAAATAATAATAAGCGACATGAAGAAGTACCGTAAAACGGGATAAAGTCGCTGACCAATAAATTCGTACCAAATAAATTGCAAAATAAAGTTTGACAGCTGTACTAATTAAAACCATCAAAAACTTTTTACTTTTTTCCTAAGAAATTTGATATTGAATGTTAAAATATAGAATTGGGGGTGAGCGAGTTTACCCTAAATGAGCGACTTTACTCCGTTTTACGGTAGGCCCGTATTAAAAATTTCATTTTTTTCAATTTAATGACAAATATTTGATTTAAATAATTAAAAATTTGTTTTGTATCGAAATAATAATTAGATCTGCTCTTAGAACCTTCACAAAGGTGAATTGAACTTTATTTTTGTTTCTATTTACAATATAGTTAGTAAAACAAGTATGTAACTTTGAGGTTATTTAAAATTACTTTTGAATTGAAAAATAATGGAAATATCGATTATTTTCCTTCTTACAACTAACTTCACTCAATACAAATAAATTTTGCGTTACCGGATGACAAGGTTATCCAACATTTTTTATTATTATGAAGTATCTTTTTACGTGGGATTAACCTACCAATCGATTGTTTTACAGGTAAGAAATACATTTTTTGAATTTTATTTTCTTCGTACTCACCTCGCCAAAATATGCTTCTTCTAATAATAAACCCGTGTTACTGGTTGACGTCGAATTGTTGCACGACCTATTTCGCGCTTCTAAATCGGTTATTTTGGTCACATAAAGACACTTTACGTGTACTAATTAAATATTCACATCTTGAGGTACATATATTCAATAATCATCAATTTTCAATCATTTTAAGTGGAAAATTAAACTCTTAAATCATAAAATTAATGAAAAACTGTTTTGTTACCGGATGACAAAAAACTCTGGAACATTTAAAAAGTATATGATACTCTGTAATTATAATTATAAACAAAACATGAGCTTTATTCCCGAATTTTGCAATGATTTCTGAAGTTATACGTGTATTGATAATATTATCTTGAGCTTTGCATCAAAAGATATATCGTCATAAATAAAAAATATATGATAAGGGACACGTTACAACATGACATTTACTCATATTTAATCGAATTTACTTTGATATTGATTAATGTAAAAATAATTTGGATATAAGGTATTGTGGGAAAAAATAGGCTTAATTAGTGATGCCGTTCAAGACGAGAAGTATCAAGGTGAAGGTTGAGAAAAGCAAGGCAGGATAACTCAAAGCCTCGCATTTCGAGGCAATTCAAGACGCCCAGAATTCAAGGCCTTGAAATGCGAGTCCTTTTCTTGGGCTCGTCTTGGAGTCTCGAGTTTTCTTCGGCAGATGTGCATTTTTCCTTTGCCGAACCGACCGCCTGGGAAAGGGGAACAAATTAAAGCTCTCGCACGATGATTGTGGATGCAAGTCATTGCAAAAATCTTAATATAGCAATAATAGTTAAATACCTTAAAAAAATGAAGGAAACAATTTGTAATAAAAATTGCAATTTTTAATAATTAAGCATTTTAAAATTATTATGCAAAAACTTGTAGTAAGAAAATTGTCTATTTTTTTTTATAAACAATGTTTTTCTTTAATTTGAAAATCACAATGTAGTATTATAGAATGGAAGGTCACTTTGGACAGGAGTTAATAAGGGTTGAGATGTTCAGATGGAAAATTCAATTGAAATAAATTAAATTTAAATAATTTAACCAAATAATTAAATAATAATTCAAATATTAAAGTGAAGTAAGGTAAATAATAAATTACATTTCTCTTTAAATTGACGAAATATGCAAAAAGGTTATTTATTGAATCAGAACAGAAATTGCTTTTCAAGTTGACTTTGAAGAAGCTTATTCAAAGCATACAATTTTGTTCTGAAAATAAAACGAAAGCGATACAAATTTGTTATCTATCAACTTTTTAACAATAATATATTGTAAAAAAATAAATATTTTAATTTTTTTTCACAAATTATATGACAGTTGAAGAATTAAAAAATTTGTAGTCACTTCGAAGAAGATATTAAAAATCATTTTACTGAGTTTTAGAAAAATATTCCAATATTATAAGTATAGGTAATTAATCTACTTGATTATTGAACACATATAATTTTTTAAATGTGTGTCCAATTGAAAAATGTCATTAGGATAATTTGCGAACCTTGTTGACATGTACTGAAAATCATTATTATATCTCGTTGATCTCGTAATTTTTTAAAATAATTTTTACACTAATTTTGGAAATGATGTGACTTTTGGAATTTTTAGCGAATCGAAAAATTCATTGGCATAATTAAAATTCATTGGCATTGAGATAAAACTTTTTTTCTGTTGTCCGACATCAAATACAAGTAATTTGTGAAATAAAATTCAAGAACCGAGCGTTTAAGGGAAAATTAGAATTTACAAAAATGTTATACATTAGAGTTCGTGGGTGAATAAAACGTATTTGTAATAGCGTGCTTACCATCTAAAATAATTTAGATCCAATCCATTTCAAATCAGGCAGGTTCTACACTTCAAGTCACAGAATCTCTCAGCGACGAAATATTTTTTTTTTTTTAGAGGAAATTAGGCTACACGTTTTTTCCGATTTCGGAAAAAAAATTTCCGCGAAGTTAGGAGTATTTGAATTTTGACGTCTATTTTTCAAAATATCACAAAATTTTCATATAAAATTCTATAGTTTTTGACCTACTTTACATATTCTAATCTTCTTCGCGGATTCTGATAATTTTTACCGCCCCCTTTCAAAATCCGCTGGAAAATTTGAAAAATGTTTAAAATTATCAAAGTAGCGATGACTTGTTTGAAAATATGAAACGCCGATTTTCCCAAAAAAAACCACACCTATATTTTTTGCCAATTTTTTTTTAAATTTGGCCTTCTATAAGGAAGAAATCCTGTGAGTTTAAAACGGGCCTCAACCATTTTCGTGACCAGAAGAATTTTTTAAAATAAAATCGAATTTTCGCATTTTTCTCGGATACAACGAATTATACAAAAAAAAATTAACAGAGAAGTAATACAAAAAATTCCTCTTGCTCTTTCGTGATATCTTGCATCGTTCACGAAAAAAATGTAAAATAATATTTTCAGGAAAAAAATTCTCTGGGCCACCAAATGGTTTCGCCCACATAAATCTGGTACGATGCCTTCCTTATATTAGCAGAATTTTTTAAAAAATATTGCAAAAAATAAAAAAGGTTGGGTTTTGCAGAAAATCTTCTGTATTCCTTCTTCGATTTCGAAAACATGAAAAGAAGATTTTCTGGAAAACCCCACCTTTTTTATTTTTACAATATTTTTCAAACGTTTCTGCTTAGTATACAATATATAAGGAAGGCATCCTATCAGCTTTATGCGGGCTGAATAATTTTGTAAGCATTATTTTGTCACTACGAGATTCTGCGACTTGAAGTGTAGAACCTGCCTTATTTGAAATGAATTTGATCTTTATTATTTTTTTCGAAGATTTTAAATTAAAAGTTTCTGATTGCAAATGTTTAAAAAAAAATCGGTTTCCTAGCGTAAATTCCCATTTTTTCCCGGTTGTCCCGGACAAACTCGAAAAATTAATTTCCTTCAAGTGCATATTATTTTCATATCCTAAATCTTTGAGTTACTACACTTATCGAAACCCGACAATCTTCGGCTGTTTAAGTAGCTAGTATGTAGAAGGTCAAGGTTCTCGGGTTGAAAGATTCTAATCCATGCAGGCAAATTTACTGGAATCGATCTTGCTGGGGTTAGCTTAGAATTGAGAGATTCATAAAATGCAAACATTCTTATTTGGAATTTAAAGGTGCAACATTGTTTTTCAGAAGCGGTTTTAATTTCTGAAGCAAATTTTGAATGTTACAATTCGAAAAATTGCAAATTAGGAAAATTACGAGTGTGCAAATTTCATTTTTATGATTTATTAAAGAATGTGATTATCATAATATTAAGATGACAAAAAATTGCTTTCTGATTTTAGTGCTTTTAAATTTACGCAATTTAAGCTCGTTTATTTTACGTATCAAGTTACAATTATTACATTTCAATCTGACTGATACATATTGATTAAAGAGTGCAAATCACTGAAGACACTGACTTTTGACCTGAGTTATTGATAGGTAGGAATGGCGCGAGCAGTTAACAAATAAATGATTAAAGATAGTGTGGAAAGTCTTGAAGAGCAGAAGTCTAACAATCTGCTAAATTAGAGTGAAAAGATGTTATTTATAACTAAATTGGATCTTCCGTGCTTTCGAATTTGAAAAAAATCTGCGATATTGCGCGAATAAGGCTTCAAAAATAGAAAATGAAAACTAAAGCAAAGAGATATTTTTAGAAGCTGAAAAGCAAAAAGCTAAAGAACAAAAAACATACTGTCAACTAACTAAAATCTTTATTAGCTCAAATATCTAGCTTATATAGAAATTAAGAACTCTGTTTAAACAATCTTTGTTCAAAGAACACTGAAATATAATTCAACTAACAATGTACCTTGAATATTTTAAATACGTAAAGTACTAAAACCAAATAATAATGAGCGTTTATAATTAAAAATAAATTGAGGAACTCTTACTTCTTTTTTTAATCTACAAGCCGGCCAACGAGTCTATTTTTCCAGTTTTTTTTTGTCACTTTAAGTAAATTATTTTCCCGTTTTCCTTTTTATTTTTACCACATTAAATGCAAGTCACAACCAATTTGACATTTAAGCCCCAGAATTAATTGTTTTAAATGGGAAACCTTTATGAAATAATAGCACAAAATTAATCTTTCAAGATTTTACACCACAGTATCTGTCTACCCAACGGATGATTTTAAATTCTCGGTCCTTTCCCGGTTTTCGGTTCTTCCAGGCAATTTTTTATTTTCCCAGTATGGAAATTATACTTCTTTTTGAAATTGCCATATCCCAACTCAGAATTTTAATTTCTTTTGGAAAATTCTCTGTTCCAAGTCAGAAACACAATTCTATTGGAAAATTCTTTGTTCCAGATTTAAATTATTATTATTTTTTTCGAAAACCCCCTGTTTCAAATCATAATTACAGTTTTTATATTTTTATTTTAACACGTAAATCTTTCTCTTTTTGATTTAAATATTTTAAATATATATAAATTTACAATTTCAGATAAATGCTAATTAAAGAGTTTGAGTGTACAGGATTTCAAGATTTCACACACTTTAAAGATTTCAAAAGTTAAAAAAATTGCAAACAGCATCTCCTATAGTATGCATCGTCATTATCCACAATAAAGTATTTTGCATTTTTCTTTTCGAAGTTGAAAAAACTGAGAGTAAGAAAATATCAAAACACTTTTAATATTCATTTTAGTGCAATCGAATGAAAAAATTCGGTCACTGAACCAACTTCCCGGTGAACAAAATTCCCGGTTTCCTGGTCAAGTAGACACGCTGTTTTAGAATTATGAAAAAATTTGAAATTGAAAAGATTCCAAATTGACTGATTTCAAATTCAAATATTAAAAATTGTACAATTTCTCATTAGTTTCGGAGCGTCCAAAGTGCAATGGTTTCAAATTGCAAGGTTTAAATTTGTTACTATACGTATAAAAAACGCCTGTTTCATAAAAGCATAAATTAATTATTAAGTAATTAATCATTAAACGCGTTGACTTGTTTTAGAAATGGTTGCAGTACCTATACAATTTTATCCTAATTATGTTTTAAAAAATTGGTTTGTTTCCTGAATAAACATCAAAATGATATTACACTAATTTAAATTATCATTCTAGAATCTTGTAAGGTCGTTCAAAAACGAACGATTTTATGTTGGTAGTGTCTGGGCGGCTTCCAGCTTCCCCTTGCCAGGTCCGTACGTTTAGACTCGACCTTGTTATAAATGTACATGAACGGACTGTACGAACGTTCAGACTCGGCCTTTTATTTAAAAATGAAATTTGTGTGGGAAAAAATATAGGTCACTAAAAATGAAGGTGTAAATATAATAGAGATTGCCATAGTGCTATACATGATAGGTTAGTCTTACGGAAAATTCCGTATTACTAGATAATCCCTTAATTGTTCAATCAAACATTTAAAAACTCTTTGAAAATATTTTGTTAAAATCTGCTCACTACGCGATAATGTACTTACCTTGCGCATCGCACTCAGTCTTTGTACTTCCCCAACATTTTTTTCACAGACCTTTCAAAATTAGAGGTCAAACCACTGTCAACTGTAATTTTTGTAATTGGGAACTCCTTTCTTTTTTGTTAAAGCTTCTTCGGCTTTAACGGATACATTCTCACCACGTGTCTCGGCGCTTCGAACTCGATTAAAGTACATATGTCCATAACGCACATTTTTGTATATTAAATTGAACTCTATTACACTAAAAAGTGTTAAATTAATTTCTGTACCTCGGCCCGAGACGTCTGCTTTAGGTGGAAAATTTTGCCATCGAACATTTTATTGTATTTTGTGCCGTTTTTCTATAAATTTAAATTTGTTATTTTTAATAGCTTTATTCCCGATTAAAATAAAAACTACGCGTCTTATCAAACAGGCTGTGTCTAGTCATCCCGAAAACTCGGGACGACCAGCCAAGCTTATATGAAAAATATTTGAATACTCATACCGAATTTCGGGACGACGAGACACTTCGTATTAAAAAATGGTCAATAACAAATTTGTATGATCTTTTTTGGTTGAACAATTTTTGTCTGTTCATTTTTTCTTTATCTTGCATAGTTCGATCGGAAAGTAGAATTTATCGTTTTTTATCAAATTTTTCACGATTAAAACAAAAACTATGCATCTTATCAGAAAATGGTCAAAAGAAAATATGTAGATCTTTTTGATATGAACAATTTCGTTCCTAATATTTTTTCGTATCTTGCATACTTTTGGTGACAAACTGATTTCATTATGCATTTCTATTAACATTTTTCACGATTAAAACAAAAATTATGCATCTTATTAAAAAATTGTCAGCAAGATATTTTTAGAACTTTTCTTATGAGCATAACTTTGTTATTAAGCATTTTATTGTACGTTGTGTCGTTTTTTTCCAAAAATGTACTTTTTTTATTTTTGGTGTTATTTTTCACAATAAAAACGAAAAGTACGCGTCTTATCAAAAAATAGTTGAAAGAAAATTTGTAGATATAATTTAGGCGAACAATTTTGTCACTAAATATTTTATTGTAGCTTGTAATGGTTTTCCAAAAACAAAACTCTTTTATTTTCAGTGCCATTTTTCACGATTAAAATGAAAAGTATGCGTCTTATCGAAAAATGGCCAGCAAGAAATTTGTAGATCTCTTTTAGGTGAATAATTTTTTATGAAACATTTTATTGTATCTTGTGCAGTTATTTCAAAAATTCATTTCTTAATTTTTAATGTTATTTTTCAGGATTAAAACAAAAACTACACGACCTATCAAAAAATAGTCAAACACAAATTTGTAGATCTTATCTAGGTAAATGATTTTCCTCTATTCATTTTTCTCGGATCTTGCATAGTTTGATCGCAAATGGAATTTTTGTTTTTAAATATTTTTTTCGGTGGTTAAAACCATAACCGATGGTCAAAAAAGGCTGGCTGACAAAATCGACCTTTCTTTTTGATCCCTAAAAACGTATGCCGAAGCGCAATCCAATCCAATTAGTCTTTGAAAAGTTATCCAATATACAGACGATAACAACGACGACAGAAAGACAGACACCATCGTAAAACCTGTTTTTTTTTTTGGATTCAGGGTGTCTCGAAACGTGGAGATTTCATGAACTCCGCGAAAGTCGATTTTCATATAAAACCAATACCTTCTCATTATGATGAGAATGTAAAAAAATCGAATTATCGATTTCGGGTATCCAAATTCAGGGTAGACTACCCGACGGATGATTTTAAATTCCCGGTCAATGAAAAAAATGTCTACAGATTTGAATGATTTCAAACGATTTTTTAAGATTTCAAGAAATTTCTGAACATTTTAAAAGATTTTAAAGATTCCTGATTTGGAATAGGAAATTTCGGAAAAGAATTATAATTCTGCGTTGGAACATCAGATCATTTTTGGTCATAAGAACTGCAATTCTGATTTTGAACAGAGAATTTTGTAAAAGAATTATAATTCTGAATTTGAACAGGGATTTGAAAAAATCCCTTCTTCTAAATCAGAATTGAAGTTACTTTCCAAAATTGCCGTTCAATGTCAAAAATTATCTGTACCAAGTCAAATTATAATTCTTAACGAAAATTTCTGTTCTGAAGTGAATCTAAAATGAAAATTAAATTTCTTCACGGAAATTCCCAGTTCTATCTCAGAATTATACTTATTTTAGAAAATTCTTCACTAAAATTTCCTGTCTCAATGTAAAAATTATAATTCTTCACGAAAACTCCCTGTCCTAAACTCAAAATTATATTTCTTTACTGAAGTTCCATGTCGCAAATTAAAATATAATTCTTTATTTAAATCCCCTGTCCCAGGGGGAATTATAATTCTTTACTAAAATTCCCTGTTGGAAAAAAAATTATAATTTTTCACGTAAATTCCCTGTCCTAAACTCAAAATTATATTTTTTTTCTGAAATGCGATGTCGCAACTTACAACTATAATTCTTTACTGAAATCCCCTGTCCCAACTCGGAATTATAATTCTTTTAGAAAATTCTTTACTAAGATTCCCTGTCCCAAAGTAAAAATTATAATTCTTCACGGAAATTTCCTGTCCTGAAGTCAAAATTATATTTCTTCACTGAAATTCCAAGTCACAACTTGGAATTATATGTAATTCTTTTCGAAAATTTCCTTTTCCAAGTCAGAAGAATTGTAATTCATCACGCGAATTTTTTTTACATTTATTTTATTTATTCCCTGTTCCAACTTAGAATTATAAATCTTTTACAAAATTCTTTTTCTCAAAGTCGAAATTATAATTCTTTACTGACATCCCCTGTCCCAACTAAGAATTATAATTTTTTTTAGATAAATCCCTGTTCCAACACAGAATTAGAGTAATAAAATATTTATATATAACTAATTCTAATACGCATATTAGTATATTGGAGAGAAAAATCCCGGTCACTGAATCAAATTCCCGGGTTTGTCACCGTAAACAAAATTCCGGGTCATTTCCCGGTCAGGTAGACACCCTGAAATTATTTTCAGCAATATTGTAAATCAAGCTTTTGAGACTTAAGACTTTTAAAGGTGGTACTTAATATTTTAAAACAGTAAAAATGTATGTAAATCATAAAAATATGAGGATGACGAGGATGCAGAGGTTGTGGAAGCGATAACCTAACACGTCAGGCGAGTGATATCAAAGAAGTTATATTCGCAAAAGAAATGACATAAACGACATAAACCTCGGGAACTCATTAAAAAAGAAATGAAATATTCTGAAAGAAATTAGAGCATAAAGTAGATTTTTTATCGCGTTTACCCTCACTGAAGAAGCCTCCCGCGTTCAAGGATAAAAATAACACAAAGACGGAGAGCCAAAACTTGCGACACTTACATTTCGAAGCAGTTCACCGACGCCACCGTATCATCTGGATAATCACCCATCTTCTCAGCAATTCTGGCACTTTTTGGCACAAAATCGAACACTATTTTGCCATTAAAACACACTTTTTTATCTCGCACGAGGCATACACGCGAACGAAATTCGTCAAACCGTCAATTTCAAAACAAACGTTTGACCCTTTTGGTTCTCAACTTTCCCGACGTTGTGCTAGTTGCGCACTGCGCTAATTGGTCAAATCCTCGACAGTGAAGCCAAACCCTAGAATGAGAATTGAAAATTACCTAGGCTACCAGCAAAAAGTCCCTATTATGTACTTCAGGTTGGGTGGGGAAATCCATCATGGCTGGACGCTGAGGGACAAACATTAACACTAATTGTACAGGGCGAAACTTCATTTTTCTAATAACTTAGAAAAAATGATTTTACACCATAGTGTATCAGAATATTTTTTAATTTTTTATAAGCTATTTAATTAAATGACAAAAGCAAAATTCTCCCTAATGATTTTTTATCCAATCAAATAGCTTTTGAAAAATAAAAAATAATATCCAAATAAAGTAATGGTGGAATATTTTTTTTCAAGTTATTAAAAAAATTAATCTATTTTTGAGTTGTGAACTTTTTGGGTGTTTTTTTTATTAAATACACAAAAAATTTTCATAAGAAAGATTTTTTTTTCGATGTTTAAGAAATTTTAAAAGATGAGAGACATTAAGCGAAGATTCGTTCCAACATGCAGGGTTGCCTGGGTATTAACGATTGACTCAATTTACAGAAAGATATCTATTTTATTTAAATTTAGTCCACAAATTCGGGGAAGTTAGTCATTTTTAGAAATGTGACACTTGACAGGAAGGTTAATTATTTTTCGCACATGCGCACCATAAACAGTAATTTAAAAGAAAAGGTCTTTTGTTTATAATCATTCATAAGTTTGACAGTTTCAACAAGTGAACTTTGATTTTGTCATACAAATATCAAATTTTTATATAAATTCGTGCGTTTCAAACAATCTCAAACAATATCTTTTATTTGCTCCTTTACAAAAATATTGTTTCACAATGCGAGAATTAGCAGAAGTAGTTTTAAAAATTGTCCTCGGGACTGCAGTGCTCAGTTCATGTCATAACCTCGCAATTAATATTCTACATATAATATTCTGGCCGCTTTTAATTACTTTTGGAGTTTTTATCACATCAAATTATATCTCATCTTAAATAAGTCATGAGGAACGTCCATTAATTACGTAAGGATGATTTTTGAAATTTTAGACCCCTCCGCCAACCCTCTGTAAGAATTCGTAAGATTTTTGTGACCCCCCTTCCCCCTCTTTAAGTAAGATTTCACATTTTTACCCAATATATCAATAAAATATCAATTATTTTCACTGTAAACAAGTTTTCAAAATATTTCAGGTAATTTTAAGGTATTTCAAAGGACTACAAAGTATTTCAAAGAATTACAATAGACGAAATTTAACGATATTTCGAAAGCTTTATAAGGATTTCATGAGGTTTTAAGTTATTTCAAAAGATTTAATGGAGGTACAAAAGTTTTAAGGTATTTCAAACGATTCCAAAGGATTATGAGAGGTTTCACAGATTTTAAGTGATTTTAAAAGATTTCAAGAGCTCTAAGAAATTACCTAGTACAATCTCAGAGAGAATCTTAATTTTTCAGGGGATTTGACAATATTTTAAGAGACTTCAAGGTGTTTAATTAAATTTCAGGATATTTGAGAAATTTCAAGAGATGCCGAAGGATTTTGATGATTTTTTAGGGATTTTGAAAGATTTTAATGAATCAAAAACGATTTCCGTGTATTACAAAAGATTTTAAGGGATTTTAAGAGATTTCGAAATATTTCAGAAGGTCATGGGATTTAAAAGGATTTTAAAGGATGTCAAGAGAAACAAAAGTATTTTCACAAATTTTCAAGAATGTCAGGGGATTTCTACTAGATTTTGAAGATTTGAAGGGATTTGAAGGAATTTCATAATATTTCAAAAGATTTGCAAAGATTTCAAAGGATTTTAAGGAGTTTGAAGGGATTTTAAGAGATTTAAAGCGATTTTGATGATTTCGCGGGATTTTAAGAAATCTCAAAAGATTCCAAAGTATATCCACTGATTTAAGAGGATTTCCTAAACTTTTAAATGATTTAACGAAATTTCAAAGGATTTCCGAATACTATAAAGGACTTTAAGGGATCTCGAGCACTTTTAATTCTAATAAATTTTGAAGGGATCTCAAAGATTTCAACGGATTTCGAAGAATTAGATGGATTTTAAGGGGTTTTAAGCGATTCGGAAAGATTCCCGCGGATTTCGAAGATTTCAATGAATTTTATAGGAATTTCAAAGATTTCATGGGATCTCAAAGAATTTTAAGGGATTTCAAAGATTTGAAGCGATTGCAAAAGATTTGCAAAGATTTAAAAGGATTTTAAAGAAATTTCAAAGATTTTAAGGAATTTCGCAATCTTTCGCAATATTTCACGGAATTTCAAGGATTTAAACCAATTTTAAACATTTTAAGAGATGCCTGCGGGGCTTAAAGGATTATAAGGAATTTTTATGGGATTTTGAATATTTCAAGGATTTGAAAAGACTTCACGGGATCTCAAAGAATTTTAAGGGATTTCGAAGATTTGAAGGGATTGCAAAAGATTTGCAAAGATTTTAAACGATTTTAAAGAGATTTCAAAGACTTCAAGGAATCTTGTGTTATTTCGAAATATTTCACTCAATTTCAAGGATTTTATCCGATTTTCGAAGATCTTAAGAAATGTCCACGGGATTTAAAGGATTATAAGGAATTTTTATGGGATTTTTAAGATTTCAAAGATTTGAAAAGATATCACGGGATCTCAAAGAATTTCGAGAGATTTCGAAGATTTGAAGCGATTGCGAAAAATTTTCAAAGATTTCAAGGGATTTTTGAGAGATTTTAAAGACTTCAAGGAATCTCGTGATATTTCGAAATATTTCACGGAATTTCAAGGATTATAACCGATTTTCAAAGATCTTAAGAGATGTTCACGGGACTTAAAGGATTCTGATGAATTTTTATGGGATTTTGAAGAGTTGAAGGATTTGAAAAGATTTCACGGGATCTCAAAGAATTTTTAGGAATTTCGAAGATTTGAAGGGACTGCAAAAGATTTGCAAAGATTTCAAAGGCTTCAAGGAATCTCGTAATATTTCGAAATATTTCATGGAATTTTGAGGATTTTAACCGATTTTTGAAGATCTTAAGAGATGTCCACGAGGTTTAAAGGATTATAAGGAATTTTTATAGGATTTAAAAACATTTCACGGGATCTCAAAGAATTTTAAGGGATTTCGAAGATTTGAAGGGATTGCAAAAGATTTCAAACGATTTTAACTCGGATTTTAAAGAGATTTCAAAGACTTCAAGGAATCTTGTGATATTTCGAAATATTTCACGGAATTTCAAGAATTTTAATCGATTTTCAAAGATCTTAAGAGATGTCCACGGGATTTAAAGGATTATAAGGAATTTTTATGGGATTTTGAAGATTTCAAAGATTTTGAAAGATATCACGGGATCTCAAAGAATTTCGAGGGATTCCGAAGATTTGAAGTGATTGCAAAAAATTTTCAAAGATTTCAAGGGATTTTAAAGAGATTTCAAAGACTTCAAGGAATCTCGTGATATTTCGAAATATTTCACGGAATTTCAAGAATTTTAACCGACTTTCAAAGGTCTTAAGAAATGTCCACGGGACTTAAAGGATTCTAATGAATTTTTATGAGATTTTGAAGAGTTGAAGGGATTTCAAAAGATTGGCAAAAATTTCAAAGACTTCAAGGAATCTCGTAATATTTCGAAATGTTTCATGGAATTTTAAGGATTTTAACCGATTTTTGAAGATTTTAAGAGATGTCTACGAGGTTTAAAGGATTATAAGGAATTTTTATGGGATTTTGCAAAAGATTTGCAAAGATTTCAAGGGATTTTTAAGCGATTTCAAAGACTTCAAGGAATCTCGTAATATTTCGAAATATTTCACGGAATTTGAAGTATTTTAACCGATTTTAAGAGATTCTGAAAGATCCGCACGGATAATAAAGATTTCAATAAATTTCAAAGGGATTTCAAAGATTTCAAAGGATCTCGTAATATTGCGAAACATTTCTCGGAATTTCAAGAATTTTAATCGGTTTTCAAATGTTTTAAGAGATTTCCATGGAATTTATAGGATTATAAGGAATTTTTATGGGATTATGAAGATTTCTAGTGATTTCAAGGATTTCACCAGATTTCACGTGGTCTCAAAGAATTTTAAGAGATTTCGAAGATTTGAAGGCAATGCAAAAGATTTGCAAAAATTTCAAAAGATCTTAAGGGACTTTAACGGATTGTAATGGATTTCAAGAGATTTGAAGGGGTTTCGATGATTTCACGGAATTTCAAAGGATTTTAAGAGTTTTCAAAAAATTGCAAAGTATATCCACGGATTTTAGAGGATTTCGAAAGGTTTCAACAGATTTAATGGAATTTCAAAGGATTTTAAGGGATTTATACAGTTTTTAAAGGATTTCGAGGGATTCTCAAGGAGCTCATTTATTTTAAAGGGATATTAAGAGATTATGTATAATATCCATGGAATTCAAAATGATTTCGAGGAGTTTTCACATGATTAAAAATTTTTTAAGCGATTTACAACATTTTCAAAGGAATTCACAGAATTTCAAAGCTAAATTTTCAAAATTTAAAAAAATAATTGGAAAGAGGAAACTTACGTAAGAAATGCTTTGGACTTCCCCCTCCCCCAAGTAAGGATTCGTGAGATTTTTCAGGCACCCTCCCTCCGAAAAAAGCCTTACGTAATTAATGGACGATCCCTAAATCAACACTCGCCTCTTTAAACTTCCCGCTTAAAATCTAGTTATTTTCGACTTCAAGAGATTTGAGGTTAGGTCGTTACGTCATTTTACGTCGTTCCAAATTCAGTATGGCAGCCGAATCGTGCATTTCTGTTGTGAGAGTATTTGTTTTATTTCAATCGCCGGGTCAGTATTTATAATCAGACTGAACGGATTGAAAATCAGTGAAAAATGAAGAATAAGTTTCGTCGTTTAGTTTCCTTGGGCTCGGTGGTTTGAGTGCAGTTCGAGTTGACCCAAATCTCCTTATCATTTGTGACGTTGACGTTTGACAGGTGGTTACTGTCTTCCACCTTATCCTTATATCAATAAAAGTCTGCATTATGTTTGCCAGCTTAAAAAACAAAATACGCGAGGAAATTGGGAGTGATGTTTCCACCGTCGTCAGGAATGCAGGAAGTGTCCGTGGAATTAATTCTAAACACCTGTCTCAGGTAATTTTGATGTTTGTTTTTCTGTTTAAGAGATCGTTGAAACAGGTCTGACCTTGGATAAAATGGACAAATGTTGAATTAGAGCATAGCTTTTTGTGGTTATTTCTGGGACGTTTTTCTGTATTAGTTTGTGTCGTTTCAGTAATTCCAATTTCCTCGATGAATTTTTAAATGCCTTTTATCGTTTTATTGGATGGAGTAAAGTAAAGATTCAATTGTATTTCAAACAATGACTTTCAGATCATTGATAACATTGTTGTTCGTTACTCGCTTCATTCGTATTCTCCGTTGATCCGTATTTCTCTCTTCAATTCGTTTCGTGTGATTAAAGTTTATAAATAGAAACTCGTTTCACTTTAATAGGATTCCGTTAATAAAATTATTTGTTTTTGGATATTTTGCAATTTAATTACACATTTTTATAGGATTTTTTTTTTCAATGAATTACACTCCCAACTGAAAGTTTGTATATATTGATATTTTTCAAATTTTTCAAGTGGGTGTCATATCTTTAATACAATTTCTAAATTTTTGAAAATCATATTCTCTTCAAAAGTATACAAATCTGCGTTGAGTGATTTCTATTTGAATTGTTTTCGATTATTCTATAGGGAAGTATCTACAAAAAACTCTTTCGACAACTTCTTAAATTACCAATGTCTACGAAATTCTTCAACATTGTTTGTTTCTAGGGATTATTATTCTGGACTTTCTATTAAATTCATCTTCACATTTGTTGGTGCAATTTCACAGATTTGGCAAAGAGTTAAACTTGACGAGAAAAATACATAATCTAAAACTTTGAAGAACGGTTGCTGTCCTAATAAATGCTAACAAAATTTAATAAATCGGAGTTTTTCAGAAAAGCGAAAAAACATTATGTAAAATCTAAATCACCATTTAAAGATAAAAAAGTCCACTCCCGAGCTGAAGTGCTGCTGAATTGAGGCCAACAACTATTTATTAGAAAAAGTTATTCAGTTTTGAGGAAACAGATATGAAAGTTGACAATCTTAAAGTGACACTGACCACCAATTGGCGAAGGCTCGGCTGCGAATTGCGATAAAAAATGCAATCTTCAATCTAAATAAAAAATAAAAACCTACTCCCGAAATATTGAGATCCTGAAAGCGGGTAAAATAGGTTCGATCTAAAAAATTCAGCCAATTTCGAGTAAATGGTCCAAGAATTTTGAGCTTACAATTTCACAGGTTTTGAAAATTGACTTTCGGTGGCGATTAAAAATGAAATTTTCAATCTTTTGCAAAAATAAAAACTTGCTACAGAGATATGGGGATGCTGAATAAGAATAACAAAGTTTTGATAACAAAAATTATTCTGTTCTGAGAAAATCAATATTTAGTGTGACGGTATCGCACTGTTTTTCGCTGAAAGGTGTATAAAAGGAAGAGAATTTTTTTCCCATAAACTATAATAATTTCTAGAAATACTGTTGCTGATGGGGAAAAATTATTACTGCGCTAAAATACTACAATAAAATTTTTACTTAAATTTTAAATAAAATTTTTTTATTACTATGTTGAAAAATGAAATTTCGGACAAATCCTTTCAATAGAACGTGTATTTGACTCTTAAAGAAGAAAACACTTCATTTAACATTGAATAATTTCGAATATCTTATCTTCTGATTTTACAGACAGGATCAACGAGTAGTATTAGCGGATCTCAAATTTCTCTAGATGAATCTCGAGAAGAACATGCAATATCGCCTTCACCCCCCGTCTCTCTAAAACGAGAAAATAGTTTCGAATTAAAACTCAGTGATGGAACACAACTTTCTTCCAAAGATATAAAGAAATTTGAGAACAGAGAAGATGAATGGCGACGGAGACTTCAAAAAAAAGAGGCTGAATTGCTCAAACGAATGGAAAAACGAGACGAGGAATGGAGAATAAAGATTCTTGAGAAAGAAAAAGAATGGAAGAAAATAGTCGATAAACAAGAAAAGGAAAAAGCGAAAATCGAAGAAGAAAAAATAAGGGCGGAAAGCGCGAGGCGTTCGTTAGAGCTTGCGTTGGGCGAAGCTGAAGGTATTTCAAAATTTTCAAAATCCCTTCAAAATTAATATCTATAAATATTTTACTTTTGGTATTATTTAACATTTTTTTTCTAGAATACAAGAAGAAATTGTACAGTTTCCAAGAAGACGCGGAGCAGTTGGAAGGATTCCAAACTCAAGAAATGGCCAAAATAAAACATCTAGTGAGTTTCTATTAAAAAAAAATCTGTTATAATTATTTTTGTTATGCTTAATTGAATTTTAATAACTGCTTTTTTTTTATTTTCAGCTTTTAGCAAAAGAACAAGAAGTGGACGAGAAATCGCATCACTTAAAATCCGCACTGACTGAAATTGATAATTTGAAAACCGAAGTGTCTCGTCTACGAAGATACGAGGAAGAGCTGAATAATGTACAGGTGAGCGTCGCTTAATGGAACAAGTAATTAATTTCTTTTGTAACATGTTTTTAAGCTTCTTAGTTCTTCACATAAATCTTCTGGTAAATTTGCATATTATAATTAAACTGATATGTTCGAGTGACACCCAAAGCTGGAGCCATACATCGAATATGAAAATTTTTTACGTGCTATTTTTAATTTTGCACTTTTAAAATCTCACAAGCATGAATTTTAGGATGGGTTCGCCATTTATAAACTTGTGTGCTTTTCAAAGTTTTCTAGGTTTCGTTTTAGGAGGAGAATTTTATTTCAAATTTCTATCATAATTTACACTGAAAATAATCTGCATATTTATTATTTTCTTATTAAGGAAGTTTTGGAGTATTCTTTTCTCAGACTTCTTTAATTTGTGTTATTCTTTTTTGCCTTTTTTAAAATTTGCTTTGTGTTTGTCTTTTTTTCTGCACTTTCATGTTACCGAGATCTGCGACAGTTTGGCGGGGAGTTTTAAATTAAACGGAAATTAACTCGTGCATTTTTCCCTGAAAAAAGTGTTTAATCATTTCGTCTTGACGAAAAATTTGTTCCTCGTATCAATTTTGTGAGTCATTCTTGAAGGGCTAACAAAAGTAAACTGCGGGTTCTTTGTGTTATTTCATTGAAACGCAAAGGTTCTGTTTACATTCGGAGGAGTAAATAGATAATTTACATTTTGATATAATTTGGATTGTTGAAAAATTAAAAAGAGTGAAAAGGCATCGAGGGTTGAAAAGTTTGAAGCACAAGAGCATTGGAGAACAAATCAAGCGGTAATTTCCGCTAAATGCTGCTGCTACCGCTGATGCTAGAGGTACGTCTTTCCAGCTTAGCTGCTACTCTGCTATTTTTCTATTTTAAAATTAGAGTTTTGTTACTGAAACTGGGTTCTGGTGATTAATAATACTAACATCTTTCTTATAAATTAATTTACACAACGAACGCCTTCCTTATTTAGAGCTTTCCAGGGATTAAAGTTATATAAATCAGAAACGAGTGGAGGAAAATTTTGCTTTCAGTTTTTTCTGGCGTGTTTACTTCATCACATTCATTTCTTCACATGCTTGATTTTTATTGTTTGATTTTATCACCTTCAGCCTTATATACTTTTCTAGTGAATGTGAATTGGAAATTTCGTTTATTTCAGGGGCCAGTAGGCACAAATTAGATTGGAAAGTCAATTTATTTAATTTAAATATTGTCAATTAATACCACAAAATTCAGAATCACTTGAAATCCTCAATATCAAGAATTCTCCGCTAACTTAACTGTAAAGTCTTTATTTTGCAAAATCGGCTACTTAATTAATTACCAAACTTTTCTCTATCGTCAAAAAGTACTTTCTATTTAATAGAATTTACCTTATTTACTTTGGCATAAATTCGCTGAATTAAAATATCCAATAGGGTCATTCCAAATTACTTTTTTCAATTTTCGCACTCAACAGAGCCAGAGATTTGACTTGGTTTTCTTTGGAATAACCTTTTGGTTTATTTCTTGGCATTCCTTACATTAAAACAATTTTTTCCAGGACGAAATGGAATCATTGATCCATTCTACGCACCGAGAAAGAGTTGATATTTCAAGACAACTAGCACAAAAGGAAGAGGAAGTTCGTCACCTGAGGGACAAAGTCTTCGTCCTGGAACAAAGAGTGGCCTTAGAATCTAGCAATGAGTTGACTGTTGATGAGAGAGTAGCAGATTTGATGAGAGAGAGAACATTCCTGGAAAGAAAACTCGAAGAAGCTCATCTTCACCTTTCCGAAATCAAAACCAGCTGGTCTGGGAAAATTTCTAGTTTGGAAACCCAGGTTGGCAGACTTTGCAGACAAGCTGGTGAGGAGGGACTAGAGAGAAGGCGAGTCGAGGAGGAAAAGGACAAGTTGAAGCAAAAAGTCAAACAACTCGAGGCTGAAATTGAGGTGAACAATGTTGTAATGGCAACGAAAGACGCCAAGCTTTTGCGCATGGCAGAGGACATCGACGAGATGGCCACGGAACTGAAAGAGCTCCGGGCCAACGTCGATGACGAGGTCGAAGAGTTTAAACTTCAAATTGTGAGTTACCGTGATTCACAGTGATGATGCATGGGCTAGAACATCTTTGGGACAAAAAAGACTGTGTGGCGCACATTCAGAATTGTTCATCTTCGACTTTTTCTACATTTCTGCATATCTACATCACGACTGAGATAGCTATTTACACTTAACCCTCTTAAAAGATCTTTAAACAATCAGAGCAGGAAAACATAATTTATTTTTATTCATAACTGGAGACAAAAATTAATATTAAGAAGTTGTTGATTGTTATAACTAGTGAAATTAGTTCATTTTCTAGTTTATTCGTAAAGTAGATCGTTTTCATGATATTTATATTCTAATAATATATAGGTTACAAATTATGTTCAGGGTGCCCACTAGATTGAGAAACTGTAAAATGACTGGCAATTTTTTCTTAGTAGAAAGACTTAACGAATTTTTCACTTTCAAGTGCTTTCTAACAGGAAAATGGGAATAGGGAAAAAATTGTATCTGGAATAAAACGAGAAATGTCCGGATATTTTTTTTTCTGAGATGATGTGGCTACCCTGATTTTGCAAAGGAATTGATACCAAAGACCCAGTTTTGAAAAAAATGTATCACTGCTTTTATCGTTTTCGTTCGAGATGAGAGGCCGTTTTTTTAAGATTTCCAGATTGATGTTGAACTAATTTTCAAAATAAGTTCCAGCACCTGAGTCCAGTATTTGTAAAATCGTAAGGTTCCACCAAAATCCACTGTGACACGATTTGTCATTATTGCATGACAGAAAAATGCTTTAAGCTTGATGCACTTTTTTTCGTTTATTACAATTTTACATTCCAAATGCACATTTTTTTATTTCGCTTATTCAAGCATGCTAGGTTCACTGACGTTTATTATTCTATTCAATATCCCTTTTACATTTTCTATTCCTTTATTTGTACTGTTTTTGTACCTAATGGATATTAGGTATTGTTATTAGTATTTTTATGTATTATCTGATCATATGTACTTTTCTTTTAAAGAATAAAGTGAGAATATTTGAAACTCAGTATTATTTCTTATCGCTTACTTTTTACCTTTCCTTTAATTCTCCTCTCCGCGTTGCTTTTTATTCGATATATTATTTTCTTACAGGGTCCAGAGATTTTTTTATGATTTGCTGTGCGTTCATATTTTTACGATATTTAGAGGCGACTTAGAATGTCGATAATTTGTTGGTGAATTTAAGCATCGCTAATAAATTTAGCACGGCATGGCACTAAAGAGATGGTGCGGAGGTTTATATATTTTTTATATATTTTATTATTATTTTGATGTATACTGTTTAGATAGACAATTTTTTTATATAAATCTGATAATTGATAAGGAATGAGAATTTTGATAAAGAACGTTAAAATTTTACCATTTTCATTGTCTAAGCTTTAAATTTTTAATTCTTGGAATTTAGAGATTTAAAAGTTACTGAAAATTATGAAATAAATTATTAAGTATATAATTTGTAACACAATTTTAAATATGAGTTTCAAATTTCAAAATTCACTAAACAGACATTAGGCCGTAGACTTTGATTCCGTTTTTTAAAGTTCGGTTCTTGGTCAACTCTACAAAAATGTCTTGAAACGTCATTTTCAAATACAGATGAATTTTGAAGTATGTATTAATTTTATTGTGATTTAATTCTTAAAATTTCTAAGTTTTAAAGGATTTCAGGGTTCAGTTTTTCAAACTAGAAGGCATTCATTTTGAAATTGTTCAAATGAAAAGCTACAATATTTTTAAATTAGAATGCTTTAATATTTAAATTAATTAATTTTTTTCCTATCTAGAATTATGATTCAAGATTTGTCAATTTAAAATCGCTTTTAAATTATGAATGTAAATACTGAATTTTATTTTTATGAATAAAAAAAAATAGAATTATTTCTATATTTTAATGATTTTATTTTCTGCAGGTATCTTCCTCGAGAGAAATAAGTGATTTAAAATCTCAAGTGGAGGAAATAACTTCCAAACATGAATCCACAACATCTGAATTGTCCCATCTGCGATTATCTTTTGAAGGGGAAAAGTCGAACAACTCCTCCTTGCACTTAGAATTGGCTCGTTTAAGGGAAAATTTAGAATCGGAAAAAACTTCTTCAGCGACTCTGCGAGTTTGTTTGGAAAAAGAGAGGGATGAAAAAGACTCTGCGTTATTGAGAATTGCCCGGATTTCTCAAGAAATGCAACTCGTAAATCAAGAGAGTGGAAGGCTGGAGGTTGAAAATCTTGAACTTCAGAGTAGAATGGAAAAGTTAGAAGAAATTTTGAAAAATAAGGAAAAGGACGTGGAGGAGTCTTCCAAGGCGCAAGAAGAGACAACTCATAGGCTGAAAGAATTGGAAGAAACTGAACGAATGAGAGAGAGATTAGAGGGAAATGAAAAGGCACTTAAGGATAGTCTCTCAGATATGGAGGGACAGCTTCAAGAGAAAACTAAGGTGAGATTCTATCTACTTTAAAAACTACAAAATTTAATTGTAGATTTTATTAAAACAGGGTGGACAGTTATAAGATTCCATAAATGAATTTATATCAGTGATGGGAAGTAACTAGTATGTAGTTCCTTTTAACGAGTTTCTATAACTAATTAGTTCCTTTTTTTGGTAACGAAGTTACTTTTGTAAGTAAGTAATGAATTTGTAACTAGTTACATTTTTTCAATAACAGTAACTATGAAAATCGTTACTTTTTTATTGACTTTCGGAATATCGTTCACAATTCTTTTTTACGTCAATCAATCAATTTTATCGCTTTTGCAACTATTTTTTCATTTTCACTATTCAGATTGTGGCGGCAGAGAGACATAGAGATTTATAACCCAGTAAAGGAAAATTGCAACTTTTTTCCCACCCTGGAATTAAAAATTTTCGAAAATCTATAGAAACACTTTTCGAAAGCAAAAAAGGTTAATTTCAGAGTTGAATGTTCATTTTTTTTGGTTCAACATTAATTTTCTTTACTGAAAATTTAACTATTCCACTTGAAGCTTCATCAGTTTTGTTGAAAATCTAACTATTATTGGTTGAGAATTCATCTTTTTTGGCTGAATTCGACTGTTTTTGATTTAAAACTGAAATCTTTCTTGGATGAAATTTCAATGTTTACATTTTTTGTTGAGAATTCATCTTTTTTTGTTGAAAATTAATTTTTTCAATAAGAAATTTAACTATTACATTTTGGGTTGATAATTTATATTGTTGTTGTTGTTGATAATGCATGTATTTTATTGAAAAATCATTTTTTGGTTGAAAATACAACAATTTTGTTGAAAAGTCATACTTTTTGATTGAAAATTCAACTGATTTGTTGAAAATTTGTCTTTTTGGGTTGAAAATTAATATTTTCGTTGAAAAATCAACCACTTGCTTGAAAGTTAAACTACCATGTTAAAAATTAATTTTTTGAGTTGTAGATTCATCATTCTAGTTGAAAATTCATCTCTTTGGTTGAAAAATGATCATTTTTGGTTAAAAATTTTATTTTTTGTTTGAAAATTTAATGATTGTGTTCAAATTCAACAATTTTGATAGAAAATCATTCTATTCGGTCTAAAATTCAACTGTTTTGTTAAAAATTCGTACTTTTGTTTGAAAGTTGAAATATTTTGGTAGGAAATTCTATTATTTGGTTGAAAATTCGTATTCGCGAATTCAAAATTCAACTATTTTGTAGAAAATTCGCCTTTTTGTCTTGAAATTTCAACAATCTGGTTGATCTATTTTCTCTGTTGACTGAAAATTTTAACTCTATTGTTAAAAATTCGGTTTTTAGTTGAATTCAACTGTTTTTTATTTAAATTTTGAAACTTCTTTGGTTGAAATATCAACTATTTGTTATTTTGGTGGAAATTCTTCATTTGTTGGTCAAAACTGAATCTTCTTGGTTGAAAATTCATTTCTTTGGTTTAAAATTCAACTGTTTGGTTGAAAATTCGTCTTTTTTGGTTGAGTTCACCTTTTTTAAACTTATAATCCACATCTTTTTTGGTTAACGTTAATTTTTTTAACCGAAAATTTAACTATTCTATTTGTGGTTTAAAATTTATATTGTTTAGTTGAAGATTCAAGTATTTTGTTGATAATTGCTCTTTTTTAGTTGAAAATTCAAGTATTTTGTTGAAGATTCACCTTTTTGATAGAAATTTAATCTTCTTCGTTTTTTTTTGTTGAAAATACATTTTTTAACTGAAAATTTAAATATTCCATTTTTGGTTGAAAATTTATCTTGTAATATTTTAGAAATATTATGTCGGTCATGACTAACCTACGACTTTCATTAAAATGTATAGCAACTGTCACTTGACAGAGAAGAATGAAGTTGAGTAAAAATTAAATCTAAAATACAAAAGTAACTGAAAAAATAACGATACATAGTTACTTTTTTTCAATAGTAACTAAGAAAAAGTTTTATTTTGAATCTGTAACGATAACGATAATTGTTTACTTTTTTCGTGATGTAGCGGTAACGATAACTTGTTCCTTTTAAAAAGTAACTTACCCATCACTGAGCTATATATTATTCTATTCTTTTTAACTATGAAATTCCTAGAAATTTGGTGTTTTTTTTTTCAAATTTGAGTGGAGACATTTGAGTGATTTGTTCAAATTTGATGGTTAGATTCTTGTTTTTACATTCTCATCAGAGAAGGTATTAGATTTGTGTAAAATTTGACCTCCTCCTCCGTTTTTTTCAAATGTCCACGTTTTGAGACACCCTGAACCCGAAAAACAGGTTTTTACGAATATGTCTGGCTGCCTGTATGTATGCTGTCTGTATGTGAACACGATAACTTTTGAAAGAATCAATCTATTGGATTGACCTTTGGTACCCTCTTTTAGTGTCGAAAACTGAAGGTTAAGTTTGTTAGCCAGCCATTTTGGATGAAAATTCAAAAAGTTGGAGCATTCTCAAAATTTTTGAGACCATTTTTTTCATGATTAAAAAATTATATTAACGGCTATTCTTAGTACCCAGAAAGTCCAACAATTTATCCTTATAACTTTTTTCGATAAAAAGAAATTATGAGAGTTATAGCATTTTAAAAATTCAAAAAAAGAAACGAAAATGAAAATTTCAAGCCAAACAATGCGCGATATGAAAAAATGCCAAGAGGAGATAAACGTTGCTTGTTAACAGCCCTACAAGATTATCATAACAACTTTTTAAATTTTCTTAAAAAATCGAAAATTCAAATTTTGAGGCCAATAACGCGAGATACGAAAAAAGTTGTGATATCAAAATTGTTGCTTTTACGAAGACCCATAAGCTTCTTTTTGAACATTTTTTGGTAGGAGGCATAATTTGTTTTTTAAATATGGAAAATGATATTGGAATAGTTTAATTTTAATTTTTGAGCCAAACGACGCGAGATAAAAAAAAGTCAGAAGAGTAGAATTTGTGCTTTTAAATAGTCAAATAAAATTGCCGTTAAACATTTTTCTATAAGACCAATCGTAAATCATCAAGATAATTTTTAATCGTCTTTTTAATTATTTATTTGTATATATTATACGGTGAGCGCAGAA
>JAUMHM010000087.1:4048390-4060470 GCA_032362435.1 Melikaiella ostensackeni
TTTCGGGAAAGTATTGTCCAGTTCGAGCGTCGGATCCCCTTATTGCATTTTTTATTCGATTATTACATAAAAAATATCATTTTTTCCGAAAAAACGGCCTGGTTCGCAAATCTTGTTACTCTTCAGATTATGTATGCAAAAAACTAGACATAATGGCTCCTTCGTTTGGACTCAGTTTTACATTTAGGATTTCCCCATGATTTCGAAGGCCCTTAAAACGTGATTCAAATGTGATTAGCAGAATTTTGTATAGTTGATTATATAAATTTCATGTTCTTCTTATACAATGAATTGTTTTAATTTCTTGTGTCACCTTGCATCATTGGGGCGCATCTTTTAAAACACGGTTTAATAGTTACAGATCCAAATTTTCTTTTGTACGAGTATGTTGTTATTTAAGTTAGTATTTACGAAATCGTAAGAAAAAATGTTCAGAATAGTGGATTCATGTAATAATATAGAATTTAAGATAATATAATATAAGATAATGACTTTAATACCCAGGTTACGTTTTCTGAATGATGAAAAACTAGAAGATGTTGGTACAAAACTCCTCAACTCTTCTAACCATATGCAGCATACACAAGGACGCGCGGATTTTAAAGATTAGTCTTACTCTTGCTTAGTGAGTGCGAAGTAATAATTGTAATTTTAAATTAAGAATAAATTGAGAACATACAAACTAAATTCCAAAACAATATTTCGTAATCAGAAAAGATTTGTTTGGCAATTTCATTTTGCAAAACATCGCATTTTTAATGCAGTTTTTAAACATTAGATTCATAGAAAATGATACCATAAACACAAACTTACTTTTTGAATTCCACACTTTTACTGCCTATCCGCCTCGAATTTTTTTAATATTTGTGAATAAATTACATACTAGTGTAGTATATAATATATAAAATAAGTCAAATCAAATGGAATTTTTTACTTTCGTTACATTTTTATCAGTAATTATAATACACATTTTCACTTTTTTCAATTATGACAGTTATTGCCCTGCCGTTCAAACGGCACTGAAACGGAACTAGAAAACAGCACTGGGCTCTCAGTGCGGTTTGAGGGACTGTTTTCGCCGATTTCAGCACTCAAACGGCACTGGGAGTTTAGGGTCCTTTAAAGCGCCAGACGTTTAAAAGTTCCTTTAAGGAAGATTTATGACAGCGTCCTGGCACACTATCGTGTGCCGAAACGTCTGAAGCAATTTAAATTGTATTCAATTATTGGACCCTGAAGCCAATTCGATCACCAAAAATTCCAAAATAATTATTATTATACATTATTATTTGATTAGAGTGCAGGTGGTGCTTCTGTTACTTATCATGCACTTTCAAATTCGTCCAATGGTAAAATAAATTATTATTGAAATATCTTTATATTGTTTTCAAACTCGGAATATTTCACCATAATCCAAACATAAATCTCATTTCATAGGATTATTTCATCAATATATTATTCATAGTGGAAGCGCAATGGTTCCTCAGAGATGTCGTGACAGAAGCATTTGCAAAAATGACGTAAATTACATTGCCTGGAACTTCAGATGCCCAACAAACAATTCTCAAGATCTGATCGATTGCTTCCGAAAAACGAGTTTTCATAAATTAGTAAATTTAATCTTATACAATGTTTTGGATTTCCCTGAAATATTATGAATACCAGCAAACGAAGTGGATTTGGAGGATGAATTTTTAACTAATAGTACGCAGAATGTAATAAACCAAAATAAATTGAGAGATTATCCTTTTATCAGTGGTACTGTGTTTGATGAAGGATTGGATATTACTGCCCGTGAGTTTTAAATAAAATAATTATTTTAAAAAATTGAAGAAGAGAGAAAGACTAGTTTTGATATTATCGATAATGATTATTATTTTGCATATTCGTTCATGGGATTTCCACTTCTGACAAGGAAGAGCAGGTAGGTATCACCTCCGATTGTGTTTGTTCCCATATATTTTGTAGTACACAAAAAACTAGGCGACACGCATTTCTTCTTATCGACTCATACGGGTTTTCAAGGGGTGAAACTCACCGCCAAAATTTGTACATGTAACATGCGTTTTCCACCGTATACGTAGAAAAAAATGAATAATTTCTATTTTTCATAACTTAAAATGCTAGCAACAATAAAATGTATTACATAAATTCTATTTCTGCAATTGAGGTTGAGTTTTGGGGGGTAAAAACCCCTTACATGTATTACTTCATATTTCAAAAGCATATACGGTGTTTGAAACCATTCTTTCAATATGTAATACAAGTTCTTATAAGCACTGAAACATATTCAAAGTTCACGTACATTCATTAGAGTTAGTTATCTAGTAGCTAACAACCCCTAAACATTTTTTTCACAAAATTTTTTTTAACGCTGTTGTTCAAATCTTATCGATACGCAACCTGACTCCTCGACAGTTTGTAACATGCGAAAGAAAACTCCGATCCAACTATCTGCGTATAAACAAAACTTGCTGTTGATAAAAAAAGATCAGAGCTCATGGATGTATTAAAATAGCTTGTGCGCAGAAATAGAATGTATGTAATACATCTTATTATTGCTAGCATTTTAGGTTCTTGAAAATATTAATTATTCATATTTTTCTACGCATATCGTGAAAAATGCATGTTACATGTACAAATTTTGGGGGCGGGTTTCACTCCTTGGAACCCCGTATGGGCTAATAAGAAAAAACATACGTCGCTTAGTTTCTTGAGTACTAAAAAATATCTGAAAACGAACAAAGTCGGAAGGGGACACTCCTTGTGAGTCGAAACTATATGTACTGGACAGATGTATCAATGGTACATTCAATTGTTTTTGAAAGCCTGATGATTTATTAAAGTTTAATAAAGCCATAAAAAATTACTATTTTAACGGATCAGCCTCATCTATGAATAAAAAGAAGGTATAAATATATTGATTTAGGTTTTGAGGGAACTTTTAAAGAAATCTTATCTTATCTGACTTCTAGTTTAATATTATTACAGAAGAAAATCAGATTTTCAAGCAAAAAAGGAATAGTCAAATTTTCAGTTAGGATTAATTTTCAACCAAAAAAAAAAAACGAATATTCAACTGTGGAAATTTATTTTTTTTTGCTTTCTGAAAGTGTTTCTGTACTTCTGGAATATTCACAACTTCCTAGAACCATCTTGGTTAGAAAAAATATAGGAAATTTATAAGTTGATTTAAAATCAATCTATGCAGTTTGTTCCATTTTTCAAGATAGAAAAGAATAATAATCCAAACAATCACATATTTCTAAGATTCAGTAACTTCATAAACATTCTAGTCTATTTTTGACTTGTGAGCCTTTTTATGTTTTGTTTTTGGTTCATGATCGAGTTCATAAGAAAGTAGATTTCATTTCGATCCTAATAGAAATAGAAAATTTCTTCGAACGGTCAGGTTTCAGTGTGCATGTAGGCGGTCGTGAGTTGGTCATGGAATAACAACTGACACTCGAAAACACATGGAAATTCATAACAGGAAATTGATCTTGAGAGTCGGATAATTCTGATGCTCAATTTCCTGATCAAATGTAAAATCCAAAATCTGTATAAAAGTGTTTCATATCATTTTGATCCAACAGTGGATCAAATTGATCAACTGGCATCATTGATCAATATTGGCTAGAAGCCAATAGTTTTGTGAGGAATTTCGATAATTTTTCCTTCATTTAAGATTTGATTGAAGATTTTAAGAAAGTCAGAATTAATTCGCTTACTACTTATCAGTGTCATAGCATTTCATTATCAGTTACCTGGTTATGATATTGAATGTTTCTGAGCTCAGAATATCTCTTGCTCAATTAACGTAAGGTGGAAAGCTAATAACGTCAAGTTTTATAGTAGAGGCGATTCTTATCAGAAAAAATTTTTTCAAATTAATTTCCTTTGCCATCAAATTTTTAAATAATATATGTAATGAATGTTCAGTCGGGATTTGTACTATTGCTATTACTTTCGGTATTTATATCAAAATTATTTGCGGAACCTGTGGTTAAAATATCTCAAGGACTTCTTAGAGGAACCATACTTGAATCAAGAAAAGGAAGAAACATTTCGGCTTTCATTGGAATCCCTTATGGTCGACCACCAATCGGAAAATTGAGGTAAAATTCCAAAAATGTTCTCTAATTCTGAATGATTGTTTGTTTATTATATTTACGATTTAATCAGGTTTAGAAATCCTCTACCAGCAAAATCGTGGAGTGGAATACGCTTGGCTAATAAAGAGGCAAATGCATGTTCTCAAAATTATTATGGAACATATATTGGCGATGAAGATTGTTTATACATAAATGTCTTCACACCAATTTCGGAATTCAAATCCTCCAAGGTACTAAAAACAATACCAGCTTCACACTTTTAAGATATTTTAAATCGAAGATATTGAACGAAAAATTATTTTATTCACTAATTTTTAATATTATTTTGGAACTTCAGGACAATGACACTTTCAGGACTAATTTATTGCCAGTAATGGTATACGTGCATGGAGGAGGGTTTTCACAAGAGAGTAGCAATTTGACAGCCTATTCTCCTAAGTACCTCATGGATAAAGATATTTTATTTGTTTCAATGAACTACCGATTGGGCGTTCTGGGTTTTTTGTCCACCGGTGATTTAGTGGCCCCAGGAAATTTTGGATTAAAAGATCAAACACTCGCACTTAAGTGGGTAAAAAAAAATATTCGAGCCTTCGGTGGAGATCCAAATCGAGTTACAGTTTTTGGGAACAGTGCTGGTGCTGCTTGTGTTAATTTCCTTGCACTTTCAGATTCAACCGATGGTAATCCAAAGAATTTCAAAAATTAAGTAAAAATAAGAAAAAATAATGTTTTTTAATATTTATGCTATCCACGAATTCCTGAGACCAATTCACTGATAAAATTGATCAAACAGATTCGTTATCGATTATCTCTTCTGCTGTCAATAAGTCACATTGTTTGATAAGTGAATATTTCCACTGTATCCAATGTCAACCATGCATCTCTTTATGTTTAAATTTCCATTCCTTACATACCCATACATAATATGCAATTGAAAGATTATTATTATAAAAGATTTTAAGACCATTTTCAAATATGAAGCCCTGAGAAGACACGTTGAAACAGCGATAAGAATCATTCAAAAATTAATTTTGAATCTCACTGCAGATCAAAACGATTTCTGATTTCTTAAGTATTATATATCACAAAATGCAGATATTTGAGAAAAACTTTTCCAACAATAGTCTCATGTTTTTGTAGGTCTTTTTCAACAATACATTATTCAAAGTGGCAGCTTGATGGGAAATTGGGGATTCCTAAATAGAAATCAATTTAAACCTTTAGTAAATAATATTGCCAGAAAACTTGGTTGTCCAAGCATCAATTCCAAAGTTCTAATCAAATGCTTAAGAAGCAAAAATGTGCGAAAAATAATGGACGCAGTTCTAGATTCAGGTGACGCATATTCGTCAATGCCATGGTTACCCACAAATGAAATGAAATCAAATGATGCATTTTTAACTGATAGTCCCTTAAACTTATTAAGCAAAAATAAAATGAAGGATCTTCCTTTTTTGACTGGTAATACTGTCGACGAAGGAGTGATAATTACGCTTGGTGAGACACTTTCCTTCAATTTTACAGCTGTATGTGGAATATTCATCCAAATTTTCCTCACGATTTTACAATAAGAAAAAAGCCCCTTGAAGGAGAGAAAATTAAACACATTTTTGGCTATTATCAATATTTTATTTGTTTCAGATTTTTATGCAAATTGGACGACAGATCCAATAGTAGATTATTTGAATGAATATATCAATCATACTTCAAATTATTACATGCAGTCAGACCTGATGAAATACAGAAACTTGGTTAACGATTTTTATTTCACTGAACCTGTCACTTCTATGAATGAAGATGAGGTTGGTATCTATAATTCGACTAGCGTTCAGAAAAATATTCTATGAATCAATTTTTAGTTATTAGGTTGTATTGAATATTTACGTGTACAAATATATACTTACATTTAGCAAAATTTGTTTAACAGCTAGATGAATACGGTCAGATGTAAAATTGTAAAAATTATATTACAGCTTCTGAAAAATTTCACGAAATTTGGAGGTGACACTACGTTTTATTATCCTCAAATGATTTTACTCGATAAAATGGTCAAAACTGTAAAAAGTCCGATTTATTTTTACTCTTTTGGCTACCGTGGAAACACAACGTTGATGACGATAGAGTTCAACCTAACTGAAAATATTGGTGTTCCTCATGCGGAGGAACTTATATATATTTTCCCGAAAGGATTTGCGGGAACTTTTCCTAAAAAAGATGAAAAAATTGTCGACCTAATGGTAGATTTGTGGACCTCATTTGCGGAAAATGGGTAAATATTGTACGCCAGACTATCAAGAAACGTATCAGAAAAAGAATAGGAGTAAAGTGAACGCGGTGGGCATGCGATTCCTGTGGAATAAATGCGGTAAAACACTAATGGACAATGTCAGTAATGAGTGGGTTCTCAAAGAATGTGGTGTAGAAGAAACACTGATTGACAAGAGTGAAAAAAATTTGTTGAGATGGTTTGGTCATGTTGAGAGTATGGATGAAGGACGTTTAATGAAGCAAGTGTATTAAGGTAGTAACTCTGATTAACAGGAATGAAAGAAATCTGTTGAGAGGGTTTGGGCATGTTGAAAAAATCAATGAAGGACGTTTAACGAAGCAAGTTTATTTTGGTAAGGTAAATGGTAGCGTACCCAGAGGTAGACTGAAGAAAGAATGTTTTGAATGGGTGAAAGATACTCAAAAGTGAAGAAATATGAGGAGTCACTGAAACAGATGAGCTTGCATGAAAATATGTATCGATATAAAGGAAGTAAAAGATGTATGCAAGTATGGGGATGTATGGAGTGATGTAATGTATGTAATTTAATGTAATGTATGGAGTAATGTAAGGGTAATGCCTGAAACAAAAAATTTTGGATACTCATGGAACCTCGTGGAGAAGTTTGCTTAGTGCATGTGGTTAGGGTAGAGAGCATGGATCTTTCTATGGGTTTATCAGTCAGTTTGGTTGTTTATGTGTGAGTCGTGATGTGTAATGGCTCTGTTAAGCTCTTCACCTGGGGTGATTGCTAGAGTGTCGTTAAAATGAGCAGCATGCGACTTTTAGCTTCATCTAAAACCTATCCTTTCTCCTACACATTCTTTTTTTACCCCTAACATATAAATTCTTTAATCCCCTGTAGCACAACGAGGCTAGAACCGAACGAGTTACGCTTACCCCGAAAGGGATTTGGCTAAATGGTATAATAATAAATGATTAGAGCTTCTCTGGAAATAATTGGGATTCAAGCGTTGTATTGTTTTCCTATTTAGCAAACCAACATCTAATGAGATGGATGATCCTAATCTCTGGCTACCTTATAATGAAAAGGGCAATTTTCTTCAGATTGGTAACATTAAAAACAATACTGATCCGACTGTGACTCTTGATCGAGACTACTTCTCGGATCGCATGAACTTCTGGAGAGACAATTTTCCCATGTAGCAGTGTGTTTCAGTCAGATTTATGTGAAACATTCACATTCCATTATGAATTTTATTCGGATGGGTACTTTTCTCTACTTTGTATAATTTTTATAAATCATTTTACACAAAAAAATATATGAATATAGTTAATGAAATGACACAACGATTTGAGAGTAACTTTATTCCTGATCGTCAAGATTCATAATATTTCAAAATTATTTTTTAATTAGAAATCGCGAAATCAAAGAATTGAAACTACTTTTCTCCTATTTAAATTCTTAATACATATTCTAACTGCAGTAAACTCCAAAGATAATTTTCATGTAAAATTGAATTTCCAAGTTGTAGAAAATTGATAACAAAAGACTCGTAGTTGGCGACAGCTGTTGACAGAAAATAAATTTATCAAAATAATTGTATAACCTGACAATCAAAGTCTGATTATAAATATCTATGATACAAATTCGAATAACATAAAGCAAACAAGCTCTTCTACGTAACAGAACCTAGGTTCGTGGTCTTATTGTCAGTTAAATATTTAATTTTGCATCATAAATAATGGATTTGAAATTCACACTGTTATCATGCATTTTATACATATTTACAACTCATCTAAAAGCGGAATGTTTTGTAAAAATATCTCAAGGACTTCTCAAAGGAACGATATATCAATCAAGAAAAGGAAGAAATATTTTTGCTTTCATTGGAGTCCCTTATGCTGAACGTGCAATTGGAAAACTTAGGTAAAATTTGAAAAATATTTTCTAAATCTCGATTATTGTTTATTTATTATATTTATCATTTAATTAGATTCAGAAGCCCTCTATTTATCTTATCTTTCATCACCTCCTTTAAAATTTGTTTTCATCGGATAGCATTCGATTCTCCTTTCTTTTTAGGGCTCTTTAATAGTTATATTCTTCAAAGTCAAACCGTGATGAGCACTATGGTTTCTCGTCGAAGAACAGAATTTCAATCTGTAATTAATTACATTCTCCAATTTGTGAGTTGTTCAACCATCAATTCTTCCGTTTTTGTCAAATGCTTGAGAGAAAAAAGTTTTAGGGAATTATTGACCGCAATGAGAAATGAAAAGGAACTGTTTCCTCTATTGACTTGGGTACCCACTGATGAAATAGCATCGCAAGATGCAATTTTAACTGATAGTCCATTGCATCTCTTGGTTTAAAAAAAATGAACGACCTTTCTTTTATGACTGGTGCTGCGGCAAATGAAGGTTTGATAGCAACTCAAAGTAAGTTATCAAGTTCGAACCCAACAACAGACAATAATAACATTTACGAACGTTTAATAAATACCCCCAGGAAACGAAAATAACAACCCATAGAAACAATTAATAACTGCGCCTCACTGACAATAACATCCCTTTCGTATTTTATGATTAAAAAAAAATACTTTTAAGTCTTCAAAGTTGAACAATTCCTGCCTCATTGAAAGATTTCAAATTTTGAGTAAGTAATCTATTGCAAAATATTTATAGAATTTACTAAATATCTGTTTTAGGATTTTATGCAAATACATCAGAAGCAATAACACCAGAGTTACTGGATTATTTCGTTCCTAATACTTCAAAAGGATATTATTCAAGTCCAAACGTGCAAAAATTTAGACAGATAATTAAAAATTATTATTTTAAAGAATCAGTCATTTTTGCAGTTAGAAAAAAGGTATATATTGACACGGAATAAAAATGAAAATTTTTTGGGTCTCGCTTTTTCCATTGGTTGAAATTTGTTGCATCTGATTTTGAACAATGGAAATTTTCAGTGTGTTTTTATTTGTTCTCGTGTCTAAAAAATGTTTCAGCTAAAAACTACACCGAATTTGGCGTGCATTTGAGGATCGGCGTTTTTGAGTGATTCATAAATAATAGTAATTTTTTTTCTAAACACAGCTTCTGCGCAATATAACAATATTTTTAAGCGACAGCAGTTTCTTTTATTCACGAGTGATTTCGCTTAAACATATGTCTAAATATGCAAAAAGTTCTATGTATTTGTACAATTTTGAATATCGGCAAAGCTCAGAGGAAAAATTCGGCACCAAAACAGATGAACATGTCAGAGACTTATGGTAGATTTATGGACATCGATTGCAATAAATGGTAAGACATTATTTTTCACGGATAGAAATTAAAATGGTTCAATACTCTGTTATTCGTCATCTCATAATCTCAATATAATTGTTCTTGAATTAATTAGGGTAAATCTATATTTCAAATTTTATATACTTTTCTTTTTTAGTGAACCAATATCTGTTGAATTAGATGATCCTGACCTCTGGCTGCCCTATAATGGAAACGGCAATTTTCTTCAGATTGGCAATACTAAAAACAATTGTGATTTATCTGTGACTCTCGAGCAAAACTAATTGTCCGACCGCATGAACTTCTGGAAAAAAAAATTTCCTATGTCGTAGTGTGTTTTAATAAGATATATGTGAAACATTTACATTCCATTGCGAATTTTTGTATCGTTCTCATCAAATAATGTTTTCATAAATTACTTTACGCAATAAGATATATAAATATATGTCAATGAAAGGTCACAACGATTTAAGAGTAATTTTATTCCTGGCCAGAAAGAACGAACGATTACATTTCAATGTTCCCTTCAATTATGAACTTACATAACCAGCAATTGAATTTATTTTTCCCTCATTTTTGAGGGCTTATCCTCTGAATTATAGGGTACTTGAACCAGTGGTCGGCCACATTTGATTAGCTTCGTGTTTAACGGCATTGGCTAAATCTTACTCGTAATGAACAGTTGAATGTGCAATATTTCAACCTGCCAGAGATTATTCCTCATCTTTTTAGTAGCTTATTGTTCACATATGATTTTCCTCGAGAAATCAATTCCCTGAATAAAAACAAATATTTAGTAAAAAAAAGTACATAAATCACCCAAGATCAGCCACGAAAATCCTTTGGTCGGCCAGTTTTAACCCTCAAGATGAGCCAAGCAATTGATAGAATTAATCACTAGTGCCATCTAGTGAAAATCTAAAAAAACATAAGCTCCAAACGTCATTTTTTCCAGTCCGACCAAGGGCTCTTCCAACGTCTCACTCGGAGCTCACGCTGAGTGTTCGGGGGTGCTTATAAATTTTCCCCCACGGTTCGCCCTAGCGAAATTCCGGATAAGTCTTCATTCCGAATCATTCAGAACTACTCCGAAATCTGCACCCAAACCAATACGAGAAAAGTTCTCAATTCCGTTCGACTCGAACCGGTTCAAAATTAATCCAACTCAATCTGATTTATCCGAACTTCTAATCCGATCAATACGAACCAATCCGAACCGAATTTTCAATCTAGATAAATCCAAGTCAATCCGAACTCGGATTGATATGTACTGAATTTACAATCCGAATGAATTCGAGTTCGGATTGAATCGGATTCTTTCGGATTGAAAATTAGGTTCGGACTGATTCGGATTGGATGTTCGGATTGAGTCGGATTAAGCTTTAACCGATTTGGATCGAACGAAATTGAGAATTTCTCGGATTGGATCGGATTGATTCGGATTGGTTCAGATACAGATTTCGGAATAATTCGGATTGGTTTGTAATGATTCGGAATGAATTCTTATCCGAAACTTTCGCCAGGGCGTTGCATTTAGAATGTGATTGGCTAATCGATGTCTTAACCGTGTCGTGAATGTTTAAAAGACGTACTTGAGGACGACGTGTAATTTTCCTGCAGATATTTCTGCAATATGGTAAAAGTGGTATCTACGTTTTGCTAATTTCGAAAGTATCGTTCAGCAAGTGAAGCAAGAGTGAATTTACCGCCCAGGTTACAATTAGCAGATTGGAGTAAGAAAATAACCTCTGAAAAGTACATAACTATTCTAGATCAAAAAGGGAACAGTGTTCTATAACAATTGTCAAAATTTGGTGACTTTTATTCTTTTTATTTATCCTGAAGGCTTTTAAATTCACCTTCAATTTATGTAAATTTTATCACATTTCTATTCATTCTCATTTATCTGAATTCAATGGAATATCTTGTAATTTGAGATTTTTTGTTGCATTCACTTGAGTTTTTTTAATCCATTCTGAATCTTTTTTATAACATCTCGAATTTGTATGAATTGCATCAAAGTTTCTTGAATTCCCTAAAATTCTCCTAAATTCATTCCAATTTTACTGAAATCAATGGAATATATGGATTGCTTAAATTTTTTGCAATTCATTTCAATCCATTTAGAATTCAGCCTAAATTTTTTTGAATTCTTCTAAACTCACTTAATTCTACAGAATTCAATGATTTTTTCAAATTCACCCTAAAGTCTTTGAAACTCGCCTTGAATCTTAGATATTTGATGAAATTCTTTCGAATTTCTCTCAATTCTCCTACATGCACTCAAAACTCAAAGGATTCAATGAATTTAGTTCATATTTTTAAATTGTTTTCAATTCACTTGAATTTTTCAAAACTTCAACTCGCATTTCTATGAATTTCAATGGACATTTTTTTATTTTGTAAACAGTGAGATAGGTGACCATAAAAGTATAAAT
>JAUMHM010000087.1:4060570-4077810 GCA_032362435.1 Melikaiella ostensackeni
AAAAACTCTAAACGTGCTGCTCTCTAGCGGAGAATTTCAGCAGCCGTCATGGCGTTTCAGTATGATGTTTTCATGACTAGCAGACGACTTACTATACATAGACAATGGTATATTTTACTTAAGGGGGGCTACGCTCCCCGAACCCCCACCAGGGCTCCGCCCTAGACCCGTCCTACGCCCGAAACTACGTGCGTTTGCCTTCTAGTATCGCTTCACAAAACTCGAAAAACCGCGAATTTCGAACATATGGACAAAAAACGCCTGCTTCCCTCCCTAGCTGCACAATATACTATTTATTTGGAGGTATAAGAAAGCGTTTTCAAATATTTTTGTTGTTGGAGTGTCTTTTTGATTACACTGTCCAACACAAAATTATACCTGGGATCAAATCCATGCAACCCCTAAAATAAATCCTCCTAAGAATTTTGCCAGTTTAACTCGAATAACGGGAATTTTCATAAATTAATGTTTATAACAAAGAGATTTCTAAAAAAGGCAATTTTTAGTCGATTTCTGAGATTTAAAAATCATTTACACAGTTTTTGAGTTCGAGGAATCCATTTTTGTGGTTAATTTCATCGTCAATTGCAAATTTTACTTTGTTAAAATCAAATAAATATTTCTCGATTTGTCGCCTCCGCTGTGAATTAAATTTTTGTTTATTTAAATTTGCGAAAACATAATTTTTGGTAATTGCAATTATAAAATCAAACTCCTTGGAATCGTTAACATAGATTTTACTTTTTTAATTTTGGAAATCGAATTAAAATTGAAGAAATTGAAGTGCTGAAATTTCTTCAACGGAAAAAATCCATTGCATTCATTTAGGAGTTATGGATTTTTCAAGTTGAAAAAATTTTATCACTTTGATTCCTTTAATTTTTATTTGATTTTCTAAATTCAAAATGTGAATAATATGTTCTAAGACACCATGGAATTTAATTTTATAATGGAAATAGCCAAATATTATATTTTCGCAAATTTTATCACAAAAATGGATTCCTTGAACTCGAAAACTATGAAATTGATGTTTGAATTTTAAAAATCGGACAAAAATTGCCTGTTTTAGAAATATCATTGTTATGAACATTAATTCATAAACATGTCCGTTATCCGAGCTAAACTGACAAAATCCCTTGGAGGATTTATTTTAGGGGTTGCATAGATTCGATGTTTGCAGATTTTATCCCAGATATAGTTTTTCGGTAAATATTTGTCGCACAGTGTTATTTTAATAGATATTATAAACCGTCTATTTTCGAATGAGAGTTAAATTATTTATTGACTCGATATTAACATTATTAGTATCTCTTAATATTTATAGCAAACAATTAATTGTGGCCTTTTATCACTATTTTTTTCTTGGATTGCAGCAATAAAAACTCTTATCAACGTATGGTTTCTCTCGAAGATTTTTATTATACGTCAAACGACTTACAATTGTTTTTATCATTATTGAAAAATAGAAATTATTTTTCATATTAATTTTCTCCTTTTTCTGGACGAAGGTTCGTCATTTGCGAATTCGCTGTAATCTATCGCACTTTCTGGTAAATCCTCTTGCTCTCATTGGTTATTCTAGGTTGATATGAGCTTTGCTTCGCCAACTGCAGCTGCAAAATTCATAGAGTATTGAAATTTTGCTGGTACACACCATGAAAAAAAAATTGAGTTCATTTTAGTTTTACCTAAGAAAGTCGCGGTTGTGTCCATTTCGTCAAAGGCTAGATCAGTTTGCGAATAGTCATCGTCTTCCTCTCCGCTGTCAGAAGCGTCGTGCAGTAACACTTTCGAATTTGTGCATAAAATTCCAGCACAGTTCAAGCAGATTTTGTTTGGGGACAAATTCGCGATATCGAACTTGCTCTTCGTTATTGAACGTTTGAATCCAATGTACCTCAATTGGTTCAGAGTTTCTGGTGATTTTCCTCCGTATAATGCAACCAGCACTTTTCCTCCAGCATCGTCAATATCTTCGGGATCTGTATCCTCATCGTAAAAACATTCGCAAGCGATTTCCAAATCATAACGTTTAGCTGTCAAAGATGCTAATTTGTTTTTCTCACGACCGAGCAGTGTCGAAACTGTATCGCAGCCAAATATGGCATAACATGCGAGAATAACATGCGAGAAAATAATGAGCAAATCAGTATCTTCTCCTACGATGACGACTGATTGGAAATCACAGGCGATGTCGAGTGCAAATGTAATGATGAGCCTGTCAGCGTCTTCGTCGGCTTGTTTAACGCAGTATCCAACATCTTCAAATTTTTTGGTCAGAAAGGTTATAAGACGAGATTTGTTGACATCATTGGATGAGAACTTGTCTTGAGTATGCGAGCATTGCATGTGAATTTCGAATCTATAGTCCACTGATGATGACTTGGTTGATCGTCTCAATCTTTCATCGCTTTTCGTGCTTTTTTTCTTGACATCTTCCGGGTGTCCATCGAACACAATTACTGCATTAGTGCCATAGTTTTTTTTTTTTGACGTAATCTGTATAGCGATTGCAAATTTCAGAGAAGGAATCTCCTTTTTGCCATACCAACTTGTGAAGTGAGTACCCTCCGTCAGTCATGTATGCGCTGTCTCGCAAATTAATATCGTCTTTTATGGGTACGAAAAAAGAGAGAATCGATGATTTTGCAGTCTTTTGCATGCCAATCTCGTCGAATAAAGACAATGGGTAAGGAGCTAGTTCATATTCGAAGAAATTTGCTAGTTGCTCCTGCGACACTTTAGCAAATGAAATCTGCTGGCACAAAAGCATGGGATCAATTACTACCACCGAGTTTGCAATTTTCACCGATAAATTTTGAACTGACAGTGGAATGACTCCTTTCTTGCGCGAAAATTTGACAGCAGGAATTTGTTCTCCTTCGACTTCTTCCATAAGTTTTGTTCCAATTTTTTGGGCGTCGAAGCGATTTATTGGAGCACCACCGACGATGCCCGAGCTCAAAGATACGACTTCTCGCAAGACTGGAAAAAGATAATGCTCGGAAAACCAGTGCATCAATTTTTCGCAATCGGCATTATCTTTTTTTTGGCGCGTTGGTCTGGCGTCAACATGCTGTTCTGTGGTCGAAGAAAATATGTTTAAAAACATTTCCAAAGACTCGCATGTACGTTGCATGATTGGCATGCCTATCGTCCATTTTATCATGACGTTATCCGTTAGTCCTCGTCCACGTGTCAATCCTCCAAGCGCTTTCATAGATCTCATTAATTTCTGTTCAATTGTCATATCAGTCCACACTCCGGACCAGAATTTCGAGGAACGTCTAATTGTGAAGTAGCCTTTTTTCACAAAATCTCGGAATGCTTTTGGTTTCATTTTCGTGACAACTTGACGCATATCTTACAAGTACAGGCAAGCCGACAACGCGTAGTTGAAATGTTCTGATGCGTGGAGAAACGGCAACATTTTTTTCGATCCATGACAGATGAAGATTCCAGTTGCCAGTTGCCAGTTGCCACTTTTTTCAAAACATTGTCCTCAACGCGTATATCAAACGTCCCATCATCAAAATTTTTGGCAATTTCCTCCATTTCACTTTCTTTCTCCTCTGAAAAATTAATCATGACGAAAAATATGCGAGATAATGCAAGGTGGACCAATATGTGACCTAGGATCGCTCTTGCGTATACATGACCTTGCAGCGTCTTGTCAACCGATATCCCAGCGTAAATCGTTGTCAGTAATTCCTTCAAGCCACTGCCAGCCATAATGTAGCCTATACACCCCAAATAGGACATTAATAAACGAAAGCCGCCTAAACAAATATAGACGAATTGAAGACAAAAATCGTCGGTGAATGAGAGGATGTCGCGTGCCTTCTGAAATAGTGTCTGGTCGAATGTCACGAAGCATGTTTCTTGCTCAGCTTCGCCCGCTCTTTCAACTGCACACAACAACGTTGTGTAAAGAGTGTCGTAATTCGACGGAGGCTTGTTGATGAACGGCAAAGCTTTAATTTCCGAAACGACATACTCTTTATGAGACAAAGCCCTTTCCATGTATCCATTCCAACCACATGTGCGAGGTGTATCGTGATACTTTGCAAAAATCCAAATGATTTCCGAAATACGTGGTTTTACTTTATCCACGATGGCTATGGATTCCAGTTGCGATGAGAAGCGTTTATTATCAATATTTTTCTTGGTGAAAGATTCGATAGGACTTCGGGCTAAATTCTTCAGTACAGATTCTGCGTACACTCCAGTTACTCGAAAAATGCCGAGAGGATTGGGAAATCCAACTTTGGGTGTCGCGCATTAAATCATCCTCACAGCATGAAATGTGCCGAGTCTATCTAGAGTACAGACGTTTACGTCCGTATTATCGGCAACAAACTGTATGAACCCTTTTTCGATATTCGTTTCAGGATGCAAAAGGGCTGATAATTGAAAAATCTCGGTCTCAGAATAAGAAGCACAAAAACCCAATGCCGACAGAACATTGATTAACTGTTTAGAGCCAAATCGAGAATGGAGAAAGGCAGCAAGTCCAATTTGTAATGGTGACAAAAAACCTCTGGGCCGTGCAGCGGCAATAATGGAGTGGGCAATTGCAGTACATATTTTCGCGTAAATATCCTGAGACTCTTTGTCTTTCATTATAATTTCTTTGAAGAACACTCGCAGGATGTCAGGAACGTCATTTTCGGCATGATCCAAGAACGATTCTGGGTTGGGGTAGTAATTTGTTTGATAAATGTTGCTTTTAATTTTCTCGGCGACGAAAGCCAAGAGAATAATTATTTTTAACGTGTGTCCCATCATACCGCATTACGTCATCGAAGATAAAATTAAGGTACCCAATATTACTCCAGTTTCTCAAATCACTTGTATCAGAGTAAGCATCAATGAACCGGATTACGCACACGTAACGAGCTTCAGGCGACAAGTATACATAAACCCTGAAGACATAACTAACCTTCCGAACAATATGAAAATCTGGTATGACAACACTGCATACTGGATCTACTTTTTCAGCGAGAAAGCTATTTGTTCCTTATGCAGAGAAGGACACCTAGCTAAACACTGCCCAATTCAAAATATAAACCAGGACTCACGCACAGATACATTGAATAACACTCAAGCTACTCGAAACCAAAATAACGAAAATATGGATACTGCGGAAACAGAACCTTCATCCTCTCTCACGCATTTAATGCCCCCTCCAATTACACTCAACAGTGCAAGTTTCAAAAGAAAGCATAGCCTACTATCCAGCTTCACACTGTCCACTTATGACGATGAGCAAGCAAAGGAAGAAAACTTAGCAAACCGATGGTACTTTAATCAAAGCCCAAGAAAAGCGAACAAGAAAAATAGTCAGAAAGCCATGTACTCAAGAATCAATTGATGCTCAACTTGCTCCAGCCAAGAATTTCTTCTTAATAAACGTCAATAATTATACGCTTGATTTCGAAGAATTAGCATCCTTTCTCAGAAAGTCCTATGGAAGCCCGAACATACCGGATGTAGCTCTGAAATACACTACTGACACATCGAGCCTAATCACCGTGCTCAGAGACACTTACACCCACATCGTAGATGCGAACTGAAAGCTCGCATTACCCAAATACTGAAAGGCTTGGGACCCTCGACACTTCCGATGATCCTAGCTCAAATGACGAACAAGAATTCAACAGTTCGGAATCTCTACATTCTCCTAAATGATTCCTACCTCTACAACAACAAAGACACTCGAAGTTCTCTATAGGAATGCAAGAAGTTTTCTCAAACGTAAAGAAGAGATACAAACAGCTCTTATAGATATTGACATTCTCGTGTGCGTCGGAAGCTGGCTACATCAAAACACCACAAACATCAACTTTCCAGGATTTGTGAACTACAGACTTGACAGGATGTATTCAACCGGAAGAAGTATTTCACTAATAATTCGCTCTAGTTTAGCTTATCGTGAAATCAAAAATAATGATGTTCCCGATGAAGCATTCAAAATTTGCGGAATTAAAATCAATAATATTGACCCAGTTGTTAGTCTAATTGCCTGTTACAGAGCCCCAAGCATCGTCTTTTTACTCGAACAGTGGGATAAAGTTTTCGATAATTTTAAGAACGAAAATAATTGCATAATTGTAGGCGATTCCAACGCTCACCATATAGATTGGAACTGTAACAAAACTGACACAAATGGAGAAAACTTATTTGAATGCATAGAGAAAAATAATTTATCTATACACAATTCCGATACTTATTCCCACATTAATTCTACTTTTAGATCAAACATCGATTTAATTCTCTCAAGCAAAATTATCGTTGATAAAATAGACGTTCAAGTGAATGACGAGACTTGGGGCTCAGATCACTACCCAATTTACGTCAACTTCAGTACGGAAAGACACATTTACCATAAAATAGTCCTGAAATTAGATCAACACAAACAAACTGGAACAACGTAATGCAACATTTAGATACCTCTTTCGAAAATTTGTTAACAAGTGATTACGATAATCTAAGAGCAAGCCACAAATACGAATATTTTGTCAATCAAGTAACTGAATCTCTTACGGGCAACACGCCAAAAAAGAAAATTGTAAATATCAAGTTTTACCGAAATCTGGTACGGTGGTGGAACGAAATGTGTTCCGAAATTGAAAAGGAAAGAAATGCCGCTTTTAAGGTATGGGAAAAAACTAAAAATCTCGACGATCTCATAGAGTACAAAAGACTCCTTGCTCTGTCCAAAAAAACCTTCAAGAAAAAAAAGAAACAAAGTTACATTAAATTTACAACCACCATTAATTTACTAATTGATGGTCGTTACATTTGGAATACTTGTAAGATTCTAAAAAGTAAATGGATCAAGGTCAATGCATCGCATGTCCCCGAAAATTTACACCTCGATAAAAAACTCGAAGCTCTCAATAAACTTTGTCCTCCAATTGAAAGTCAACCTGATCCAAACTATTTATCTAATTGCCAATCAAATGATTTTCTTGAAAGTCCCTTCACCTTTGTTGAATTCAACCATGCTTTAGACTCTCGCAACACTGACTCATCTCCAGGCTTAAAAAGATAGATCCATAGATCACAACACGCTAAAAAGGCTTCCAATCAAATACAAACTCTTTCTTCTCGATATTTATAATGAAATGTACAGCACCAGTGATTTCCCAACATAGAGGAAAAAATCCTATGTACAATTGATTCCGAAGCCCGAAAATATAGGCTATAGGCCTATTACTCTCACCTTGGCATTATGTGAGCTGTTTGAGACTTTGATAAAAAATAAATTTGAATGGTTGATTGAGACTCAAAATATACTACCAAATAGTCAAAGTGGATTTTGTCAGGGGCAATCATGCCATGAAAATTTGTTCAACTCAACTATCACTGTTCAGACAGCTTTACGCAAAAACAAAGATATGTTCGCAGCATTCCTTGATGTGAAAGAAGCTTTTGATAACGTCAACATTAAAATACTACTTAATAAACTCGCAAATATTAGTTGTCCTCCCATATTAGTGGAGCTTATAAGCTTTTTAACAATGGAAAGATTTGTGTACACCAACGAACTCAGCGAACCTAAACTGACGTGCAGAGGGGCTTTGCAAGGAGGAGTTTCAAGTCCTCTTTTATATATAATATATGTAGCCGACATTGCCAAAAATATACCAAACGGAGTAACGATATCTCAATTTGCAGATGACATCGCGCTATACTCTGGTAATTTATCCTCACTGGAAAAAGCTCTGAATCAAGTTGAAAAAAATCTTGCTGATATACTCGTAGACCTTTTTCTCGTCCTCGAAAAAACTATTTTCATACATTTTAATAACCATAACATCAAACCCGGAGAATTATTCCTTGGAGTAGTTTTTAATTACAAGCTCTCATTTGACTCACAACTAAAGAAAGTAAAGTCACGATGTGTTAGAGCATCCAACATACTTATATACTAACAAGAAATCTGGTGGGCAGCAGATCCCACCACTCTTCTCACCCTTTACAAGAGCTATGTGAGATCTATAATAGACTACACAATCTATGTATACCATCCTGAGCGCAAGGATCAACAGAAAAAACTATAAGGTATACAATACAAAGCCATAAGAATAGCGCTCGAATTTCACGAAACGACATCGACGAAAATACTCCATGCCGAATTCAAACTGCCGTCAATTTTCAAAAGAGCCAAATTTCTGTGCAATATGTATATATCAAAAATCTTATCGAATGAAAGCTCATGTACAAATAAGGCTGTCAAAATGTACTATGATCAAACAAGAAACAACAAAAGAAAAAAGAAAAGACTGTACGATACATGTATTGGAAATGTAGTTTGCTTAGGTAACAACATAATGAAGTGAAAAAACTATAATATGTATGTACACGATTATAACATAATCGCGACTCTAATCCCGTTTAAAAGGATTACCGATCTAAAAAATAATCAACATATGAACCTAGGTAAAATATGTAATGACTTAGACTCTCTAGATACAATGGTATTCTATACGGACGGGAGTAAAAATCCATCTGCTCTGTCAACAGGTTCGACATGCATCAATCTTAAAAAAAATATCGTTATTGAAATAAGTCTGAACAAAAAAACTTCAGTCTTTACAGAGGAATGTATCGCAGTAAGAGACGCACTCGACGCAGCTCTTAACAAGACCAATGCCTGCAACGTCGTCGTGTGTGACTCGCTGAGTGTTCTCGAATGTCTACAAAATCCTCTTTTCAATATTAATACGAATCCCTATCTGTACGAAATTAGGCTGAAATATTTTGAATTGCAGCAGCGCGAAACTGAAAGGGTTGACATCCAAATATATTGGATTCCCTCTCACGCAGCGATAACAGGTAACGAGGTTGCAGATACATAGGCAAAACACGCAACAAGCGACAGGCCAACCGATTTAGATAAACTGCCGTTTACAGATCTGAAAGAATACTCCAAACTTAACATGAAGACAAATACGAAAACCTCTCTCCTAAATTCAGACCCCAACAAGGGAAAGACATATTTTGATCTTTATCACAGAGACTGTGACAGACCGTGGTTCTGTAAAAAAAGCTTTCGCGCGCCCTCATCGTCACAGTCGACCGACTACGAGCGAATCATTACAATCTTAATGCCTCTCTCGCAAGACTATCTATAATAAACGATCCCAGCTGTTCATGTTCATTCATCTCTCAGGATATTGATCATATATTATGGAGATGTTCTTTATGCTCCGACCAAAGAGCGGTATTGATTACTCATCTTTCTCAAATAAATCAGCAACCTCCTTTCCATACGAAAGAATTGATCAAAGAAACCAGTATTACAGCGTGTTCATTCATACCAACTTTTTTTCAAAACTGTACATTGCGTGTCTAGATTATTCATTGTTACAATCTCATAGATATAAGAGTATCACAGCAATCTAACCTAATGTAGAATATTTCATTCTCATGCAAATAAACTCTTTCTTTGTACATCTCACTCACTGTGAAGTGAATAAATCTGTAAATGATTTAAAACCTTTCAATAAAAAAAAATTACGATTTAGAGTTAGGGTGCCTTTTCATGAACCATGGATTTTGATTTGATCGTGGAATTGATATTTTCCACAGGATTCATTCCTAATTACGTTGTTGGTTTGCAGCAAATCTGATTGCTTGGGAACCTATAAATGAGAACCGTGTGTGAAATATTAATTCAATGAATATTTCAAAATCGAGGTCCGTAAAAAGGTACCCTTATAGGCTTCGAAAAATAGTTGATTTGTATGTAATTATAACGTGTGGTACATGCATCATAAATTGATTTTGAATAGAATTATACCCTTTTTCAAACCTAGTTCAAACTGGAAAGAAAAGCATTATTTTAAAATACTGTTCAAAATTTCAGGCAAACTTCACACGTGCAAAACGCCTTTCCGAATTTCTTTCGTAAAAACTGATACCAAACTATTTATAAGTAACATAGTCGATTATAAAATGCAGTTTTCCGAGGTGCATGATGAATATTGGTAGTGTGATACGAATTATTCTAGAATTAAAATATGAATCCTGAAAATCAAGAAAAAACAAGGATCAGTAAATTCAATATGAAAGATTGATATTTTTTGTATGAAAATGTGGAATAATGAAAACTGATAGTGTCATAGTTTAGTGGGTGAGTGTGGTGTGAGCAACGTCAGACACGGACGTACCCGACCTCTGCCGAAGCGAGCGGAACAACAGACGAAGTGCAAAGTTAAGGAATCTGAAGGGGAGCTTCAAGATGTCAAATTTAGTAAATTTGACACAAATCTAGTTTTTTTTTAAAGATGCGTTGTAATTCTTATCAAAAACTGTGTCAAGTGACAATTTAGCATTTTTGAAACAGCATTCATTGAAAAGTTGAGTAACTTTCGAAATTTTTAGATCATTTGCTCTAACCCAGGTGAAAATGATTCGCGCAAAACTCGCGTGTAAATCCGTGCGAAATTCGTTTATGTGTATTTGTTTAAGTGTATTTGGACATCGGAATTATTCATTTGGAAGTATAAGAGACACCTCGAATATCCGCATTTTGGAATAGCACTATTTCAAAGTGCAGTATCATTTCTTTTTTGAAGAAAGTGAAAAAATCTCTTTAATAAAAATTTTTTAAATTAAAGTTTCACGGTTTGTTCGGAAAAATTATTTTCTTAAAAATCATTCATCCAAATGAATCGTAAAATTGCGATTTTTCGAAATTTGTGATTATGAACTGTCGGATGTAAATATGACAATAATATCTTCCAAAAATTATTGAGTCTAAACTCACGTAGATTAGAAACGTGTATTAATAATGTTGTCACAGGGGAGAAGTGCGAAGAGTATTCTCGTGTAAAAGTTGCAATGAGGGATGAGAAAAGACATGCTGAAGCCTCGGTGGCGTAATTGGTTAACGCTCCCCTTGTGTATAGTGGCGTTCCCGGTTCAAATCTAGGGTGAGGCATATTTTTTTACTTCTTCCAAAAAATCGTTTGTCCGAATGAATCGTAAAATTTCGATTTTTCGAAATTTGAAACTACGTGGTTTTTACTCATCAATCAACACGGCAAGAAAATGTATCCCCGTCAAATATTGTCTGTCCTTTCATTATTTTCTTTGAAAAATGTGTTTCCTACACATTTTTATCTATAGTTTTCAATCTACCTCCCTATTCTTCATTATTCCTTAGCTACCTAGATTTTCGACAGTACGTATTATAGATAGAAATGTGTTCGGCGTGTTCAAATCGTCTGAATTTGTCAGCATGAATACGTTTCGCACGCAATTATTTGCTGCAGCTCAGTTAGTATGAAATCGTCTTGATTCATTTTGACAAAATTGAAAGTAAGATTCAAACGAGTAAAAAAAGTTATTTCTCCTCAAGTCGCCGCAATACGTTTTTTTCTACTTAGTGCTACACTCAACCAAAACCTTTCAACCTTACCTTGAGCTATAGTTCTAAAATAAATTCATAATTATAACTATGTAATTTTCAGTCAATATTGCCACGCAATAGTTTGTCAATATTTTCGTGCAATGTTCCACAAATTTTCGTTGAAAAAAAAGTATCTTGCACAGTTGGGTGATTTAACAAAATATCAAAAATTTGCACCTTCTCTGGGTAACATGAATTAATTGGTTTGAATCAAAGATCAATACGATCGATTCACTCAATTTTTGAATGTATGAATAATTTGTCATTGTTCAAACATAACTTTTGAATTTTGAAATGCTGAAAGGGGGCGGGGTTTAAAATGAGAAATAAATGCATATGTCATATTCAGGAATGTAATTTTGAGAGGTCCATATAATTTGCTCTCATTTTATCGAAAATTTCGTCAGTCAGTCTCATATTTATCGATATGGGAGCTTTCCCCATGTTATTCTTATGGGGGAATAGAGGAGCCTGGCGGCACCAGTTAATATTGTCCAATCGAAAAAAAACTCATTTACTTTCTTTGGAAAACTACGAAAATGAGATATTCTTCCGAACAAAATTTGAACATTGCCTTTTTTTGAACTTCCCTATTGCACAATAATATTACATCAATATCACATTGCAACATTCATAAGATTTTCGATAAAAAAAAAGAATCTTGCAATTAAATGTTTAGGCGATATTTCCGTACAACATTCCGATCAATATTCCAGCAATATTTCGGCAATATACAGGGAATATCGCGTGCTATGGGGGTAACGTTTCTAAGGTTAGGGAAAAATCATACTTGAACGTTGCCACAGTAGTCAGAATGGCCAACCACATAAATTCGGATTGGAAAATTCCTAGTTTGAATTGCATTTCGCTTAAGATTTATTGAATAGATTTAGTTATAAATTACATGTTCACATAGTGAATACCGAAAATTTGTAAATCATAGCCAAGGCTATTGAGTAAATTTCAAACAAATGCAAGTTAAAGTTTCACGATTGAAACTCGAAACTCTTGCTTCCGTTGCTTCCAGCGCCGCCAGGGAACTTTCCGGTACTTATCTCTACATTGTCTTAAAATAACTCCTGCTACGCATGCTGGCTCACTACCCGTCACTAGGGAGGAATCAGGCATTTCCGACCCGCATTGCATGCGCGGAATATCACGATTCCCATGCATCCTTATTTATACATATATACATCGATATTGAAAATCAAAATTTTTATGCGGGAATAAAATTTTTCGCTAGCGTATGGAATTGGATATGATATATGACGACACAATATCACCATAGCAATATTTGCTTGCCCCGAAATTGAAGTTTTTTGCCCCAAAAGAATAATATAATAAATGCTTTTTGCAATGGTGTCATATTGCAATAAAAAATGGTCAAGTTCTCATTCTATCTCAATGACTTGTGGCATAAGAATCCCTGTGATGTGCGCCGACATCTTGCGTCAGAGGTGTCATATTTCATATAATGTTAAAGAAATCATCGAAAACAAAGTTCCACCATTTCCTGGGAAACACAATTCCATTCTGATTACGTCATTATGATTTAAAGAATCCTTATGATGCATCAATACTTCAATTTGAATCCTAATCAAAATAATTGCACCACATTGCGACAATTCTCGGAATTAGGTGGACAAACCGATCATGACTTTTTCGGTTCTGGCTTCGATCCCATCCTCATCTTTAAATAACCGAAGTCCAGTGGGACTGTCGTTGTAATTAGATATATCACCTCATAATGATTTAGCTACTTAGCTTGGACATGATTTTATACTTAATGTAATAAATTTCTCGTTTTAAGTTGATAGTTGGGTGTATAATTTAAATAATTAACAATACAAATAATAACGTAGCCTCGAATTGGATTGACACTTTGGTTCACCAAAGGCATGCCCTTGGAGAAGTTTCAGGCGATGAGTGGAAACTGACGTGGCATGGGATATGAACAAAGTAAAAGAGTGTGTGGATGACTTTTCCATGAAATGGTATGGAGGTTAAGTTATGAAGTATAACAGCTGTGACATAGAAGAGGATACGTCAGACGATTCCGTTGTATTACCGCGCAAATGCTTAAGAGCGGTGACGTAAATTTCTTCGAGTGGCTGAGCGAGCTGATGAATATGTATGATGCGAATGGGGAAGTTCCAGATGATTAGGGAAAGGCGACTATCGTTCCACTTTACAAGGGAAAGGGTGATAATGGTGACTGTACGAAATACACTGCTTTCAGCCAAATAAGTACCGTGAACAAAATATTTACCAAAATACTTATTAGTTTACGATTCGTGTACGATTTTCATTCAGATTATTGTCGAGATTTGCATCCGAAGCTTTCCGTTTCTATCAGAAATGTTGACCAATTTTAACCGGAAAATTCAAAATAGTGTAAATAGCTTGTAATTCAAGACATATCAAAGAAAAAAAGTTTGAGAGTGAACGAAAAGTTTCCTGTGCATTTGTTGATCTGGCAAAAGCCTTCGATGAGGTGGAGAGAATTGAACATGGGTACACATGGATACAAATATTACAAAGATAATAGAGGATTTTACCAAGGTATTTCTACGGAACATTAGTGAATAGCTTTAACTTATTTTATGTTTAAGGGACTTTAAATGATTTCAACAAATTTCTAACTATTCCGAAGATTTTAATGGGTATAAAAATAATAATATTATCCTATAATCGTTTGCTGTAATATAATGATTTCTTATAATGAATTTTCTATAATCGCGAAAAAATATAGAAAAATCATTATATGCCTATACTGATTTTCCTACAATATTTTGTTGTGAAGGCAGTTTGCAATTTTGAATGATAGTCGCTTTCATTCCTTTCTTCAATCTCACTTTTTTGTGTCACCTAATTTAATTTCAAGATTTTTTTTCAACTACTACATATTATTATTAGTAATATAGTAGTAATAATAATAATTAATACAAATAAATTATCTGTCGTTAAGAAAATAAAATGGTTTATATACATATATACTGTAACCGTGAGGTTTTTGTTTATAATTAATAAAAACTCATTTTTATTTATTTTCACAGGTTTACTTTTGCTGGGGTTAGCTAATCATCGGCCATTTTTTCATTTATAATTTAAAGAGTGGGAATGCACACCAGCGGAAGAATGAGACTTGATTTCTGTCTGGATAACATCATTTTCATCCAAAACGATCCTATTCTAGTTAAATACATAATAAACCCTATATTCCTAGCTATTCTTAACATCACTTGATCAGTGATACTTATTCACATTAAAATTAGTATCTTGATTTAACTCGATCGATCGATATCCTACAAGCATGAGCTTTTAATATATAAGAATTACCATCTATTCTTTAGATTAGCTTTTCCTCAAATGCAGTGAGTATAATTTAATAAAACAATAATTGATCATAAATACATGAGATTAGCTATTTGAACAATACGCCTCGAATAGATTTAAATAATCGTAAGGATAATACCTATAAATGATAATCAATGTAATATAAATCGTCATGACGATACATGTCTATAATTTGCATTGATTATTTTCGCTCTAGAATGGCGTGGTATAATTTTAATGAAATAAATCTTCACAAGGAAAACAGTACGAGCTTGTGACACAATCTAAAAATAAGAGGATCTGTCATCTAAGCAAAGTATTCCCTTTATCTATACGGGCAATGAGCAATTTTTTTTATCAAAATGAACGTGTGTGTGAAAATCAGAGAAGCCTATGCTCAGAATTGGCTTTAATTCTTTTCTTACACACGGTAAGCTCACTACCTGGACTAAGATTGGGAGTGAACTCCGTCCTACTCGTCAGTGATGTTACGTGTCGTTTAAAGTCATTAAATAATCCACTAAGGATTCATTTTGTCCAAAATAATGAGTTATTTTCACACACTACGTTTTCAATAAGTCGTTAAAATATGTGCTATGGCACTCGCGCAGACTTTGCGTTTAAATTTTCATTCATGTAACACATCAAATCATAATTATTTTCATCAAATAGCACCAGAATTGAATATTCAAGATCGCATTAAAATTTCATGTTCAAAATCATATTGAAATTTGATTTTCAAAATCGCATAGAAATTTAATATTCAGAATCCTATAGAAATGTCATATTCAGAATCGCATTGGAATTTTATATTCCAAATCGCATAGAATTTTGATACTCAGAATCGCATTCAAATTTTCTATTCGGAATCGTATTGAAATTCAATATTCAAAATCGCATAGAGATGTAATATTCAAAATCACATTCAAATTTTATGTCCAAAGTCACCTTGAAATCTAACATTCAGAATCGCATAGAAACATGATATTCAAAATCGCATAGAGATTCAATATTTGAAATCGCATATGTTATTCAAAATCGCATAGGGATCTCGGGCAGGGAGAAACAGGTTTTAAAATCTTTTTATTTTGCATCGAGTGCAATCTCTGCACTTATGTAGAAAAAGGATAAACGTCTATTTTGATGACGTTGCGGAACTAGTCTCTTGGAATTTTATTGATCCAGTTTTATTGACTCAAAATGAAATTGTAGGCTCCTTGTCTTCTTGACCAGGACCTAGGGTAGATACCTTAGTCTGCTTATAAACAAGGTTAATCACTATAATTCACCACATAATTTATACCAGATACTTTCTCGACCAGAGTACGAAGTGAACTTCGTTCCGCTCGTAAGTCAATCCAGAATAAAATAAACTATCAATGAAACGGTTTGAAATAAGCACACAGGCACAAATATCGATTATTATTCTATAGTCAAACTATTTTTTCTCTTTGCAAGGATCTCAAAAGATCGTAATATTGGCGTCAGGGACTACTGTTCAGGATGCAGGGGTCACTATTGAAAAGAGAGGCCTCAGTGCTTTCTTCACCTTTTCAACAGTGTTTGGTGGGCATTTCTCCTCGGAAGTTATGAGGTTGTCGCACACCTCCTTGAAAATAATGATGCTCTTAGTGTCTTTATTCAATGGGTGCCGAACTTCGTGAATCTTCCTCCAGAAAATCACCTTCTTGGACTTGCGGATTATTGACAGAAGCAGGGAGAGCGCTAAAGAGGTGCGATGGGTCAGCAGAAAGTGACGGTGGATCCACAGTTCGTGAGCGAACCTTTCGGACCTTTGCCGTAAAAGGCTCACCACATGTTATGTGGTCAACCACACACTGAATACTAGAGGCATTCTGTCTAGCCCAGCCTCTTCGTTTTTTGGTCCATCATTGGCTTTACCCTTCGATTCGAATCGGTCAAAGCTCTCGCTGTATCATAAACTGAACAAGTGATGGTCCAATGGTCGGACTCCCTCGAGAGATTCTCAGAAAGGGCGGCATCCATTTCAGCTAGATTTTGGGGCATAGGTGGAACCTGGATGTTAATGTTCCTCCTTGTCCTGGAATCGTCATAATTTCTCCGCGCGTATCCAGCTCGCGTGAGGTGCTCTACGTGGTTTTGCAGCAACTGTTGAGAAAGGTGCAAAAGCTCTGGGTAGATGATCGGCACTGTTTGCCGAACCGAAAGTGTTCGCCCACCCACACGGGGCCCCGCATTCGAGGGTAAGGCCGCATACTCTAGGAGGTCGCCCGGTATTCCAGAAACACTGTTGCAGGACACTCAGTTCCGGTTTCTTGGGAATCGAACCAAAGAGTATTTGTGGACAATTGTCCAGGGATGGTCCCAAAGCTGTGTCTCTAGGATACCAAGACACCTCTCAAAGTTTTGCCACCTTACCCTTGATGATGATGATGATGATGATGATGATGATGATGATGATGATGATGATGATGATGATGATGATGATGATGATGAT
>JAUMHM010000087.1:4077910-4103066 GCA_032362435.1 Melikaiella ostensackeni
ACAAAGACACTCAAAATTCTCTACTGGAATGCAAGAAGTTTTCTAAAACGTAAAGAAGACATACAAAAAGCTCTTATAGATATTGACATTCTCGTGTGCGTCGAAAGCTGGCTACATCCAAACATCACAAACATCAACTTTCCAGGATTTGTGAACTACAGGTTAGACAGGACGTATTCATCCGGAGGAGGTATTTTACTATTAATTCGATCTAGTTTAGCTTATCGTGAAATCAAAAATATCGATGTTCCCGATAAAGCATTTGAAATTTGCGGAATTAAAATCAATAATGTTAACCCAGCTGTTAGTCTAATTGCCTGTTACAGAGCCCCAGGCATCGTCTTTTCACTCGAACAGTGGGATAAAGTTTTTAATAATTTTAAGAACGAAAATAACTGTATAATTGTGGGCGATTTTAACGCTCACCATATAGATTGGAACTGTAACAAAACTGACACAAATGGAGAAAACTTACTTGAATGCATAGAGAAAAATAATTTATTTATACACAATTCCGATACTTATTCGCACATTGATTCTACTTCTAGATCAAACATCGATTTAATTCTTTCAAGCAAAAGTATCGCTAATAAAATAGACGTTCAAGTGAATGACGAGACTTGGGGCTCAGATCACTACCCAATTTACGTTAACTTCAGTACGGAAAGACACATTTACCATAAAAAAAGTCATAAAATTAGATCAACACAAACAAACTGGAACAACGTAATGCAACATTTAGATAACTCTTTCGAAAATTTTTTAACAAGTAATTACGATAATCTAAGAGCAAGCAACAAATACGAATATTTTGTCAATCAAGTAACTGAAGCTATTACGGGCAACACGCCAAAAAAGAAAATTGTAAATATCAAATTTCACCGAAACCCGGTACCGTGGTGGGACGAGGAGTGTTCCGAAGTTAAAAAGCAAAGAAATGCCGCTTTTAAGGTATGGGAAAAAACTAAAAATCTCGACGATCTCATAGAGTACAAAAGACTCCTAGCTCTGTCCAAAAAAACTTTCAAGAAAAAAAAGAAGGAAAGTTACATCAAATTTACAACCACCATTAATTTCTTAACTGATGGTCGCTACGTTTGGAATACTTGTAAGATTCTAAAAAATAAATGGATCAAGGTCAATGTGTCGCACGTCCCCGAAAACTTACAACTCGATAAAAAACTCGAAGCTCTCAATAAGCTTTGTCCCCCAATCAAAACTCTACCTGATCCCAACTATTTACCTAATTGTCAATCAAATGATTTTCTTGAAAGTCCCTTCAGCTTTGTCGAATTCAACCATGCTCTAGACTCTCGGAACACTGACTCATCTCCAGGCTTAGACGGCATAGATTATTACACGCTAAAGAGGCTTCCAATCAAATACAAACTCCTTCTTCTCGATATTTATAATGAAATGTACAGCACTAGTGATTTCCCAACAGAGTGGAAAAAATCCTATGTCCAATTGATCCCGAAGCCCGAAAATAAAGGCTATAGGCCTATTACTCTCACCTCGGCGTTATGTAAGCTGTTTGAAACTTTGATAAAAAATAAATTTCAATGGTGGATTGAAACTCAAAATATACTACCAAATAGTCAAAGTGGATTTCGTAAGGGGCAATCATGCCACGACAATTTGTTAAACTTAACTATCACTGTTCAGACAGCTTTGCGCAAAAACAAAGATATGTTCGCAGCATTCCTTGATGTGAAAGGAGCTTTTGATAACGTCAACATTAAAATACTACTTAATAAGCTTGCAAATATTGGTTGTCCTGCCACATTAGTGAAGTTTATCAGCTTTATAACGATGGAAAGATTTGTATACGCCAACGAACTCAGCGAACCTAAACTGACGTACAGAGGGGTTCCGCAAGGAGGAGTTTTAAGTCCTCTCTTATATATAATATATGTAGCCGACATTGTCAAAAATATACCAAACGGAGTAACGATATCTCAATTTGCAGATGACATCGCGCTATACTCTATTAATTTATCTTCACTGCAAAAAGCTTTAAATCAAGTTAAAAAAAATCTTGCTGCTATAGACCTTTTTCTCGCCACCGAAAAAACTATTTTTATACATTTTAATAACCGTAACATTAAACCCGGAGAAATGGTTATTAAAATAGATGATTCAATAATTAAATCCAGTAAATCCACCAAGTTCCTTGGAATAATTTTCGATTACAAGCTCTCATTTGACTCACAACTAAACAAAGTAAAGTCACGATGTGCTAGAGCATCCAACATAGTTAAATACTTACAAGGAATCTGGTGGGGAGCAGATCCCACCACTCTTCTCATCCTTTACAAGAGCTATGTAAGATCTATAATAGACTACGCAATCTACGTATACTATCCTAAGCGCAAGGATCAACAGAAAAAACTAGAAGGTATACAATACAAAGCCATAAGAATAGCGCTCGGATTTCGCAAAACGACACCGACGAAAATACTCCTTGCCGAATCCAAACTGCCGTCAATTTTCGAAAGGGCTAAATTTCTGTGCAATATGTATATATCAAAAATCTTATCGAATGAAAGCTCATGTATAAATAAAACTGTCAAAAAGTACTATGCTCAAACAAGAAATAACAAAAGAAAAAAGAAAAGACTGTACGAAACATGTATCGAAAATGTGGTTTGCTTAGGTAACAACATAATGAAGTCAAGAAACTATAATATGTATGTATACGATTATAGCATAATCGCGACTCCAATCCCGTTTAAAAGGATCACCGATCTGAGAAATAATCAACATATAAACCTAAGTAAAATATGTAACGACTTAGACTCTCTAGATACAATGGTATTCTATACGGACGGGAGTAAAAATCCATCTGCTCTGTCAACAGGTTCGGCATGCGTCAACCTTAAAAAAAATATCGTGATTAAAAGAAGTCTGAACAAAAAAACTTCAGTCTTTACGGCGGAATGTATCGCAGTAAGAGACGCACTTGATCTAGCTCTTAACAACACCAATACCTGCAACATCGTTATGTGTGACTCACTGAGTGTTCTCGAATGCCTGCAGAATCCTCTTTTCAATATTACTACAAATCCATATCTGTACGAAATTAAGCTCAAATATTTTGAATTTCAGCAGCGCAAAAGTGAAAGGGGTGACATCCAAATATATTGGACTCCTTCTCACGCAGCGATAACAGGTAACGAAGTTGCAGATACACAGGCGAAACACGCACCAAGCGACAGGCCAACCAATTTAGATAAACTCCCGTTTACAGATCTGAAAGAGTACTTCAAACTTGACATAAAGACAAATACGAAAACATCTCTCCTAAATACAGACCCCAACAAGGGAGAAAAATATTTTGATCTTTATTACAGAGACTGTGACAGGCCGTAGTTCTATAAAAAAACCTTTCGCGCGACCACATCGTCACAGTCAACCGACTACGAGCGAATCATTACAATCTTAATGCCTCTCTCGCAAGAGTATCTATGATAAACGATCCCAGTTGTTCATGTTCATTCATTTCTCAGGACATTGATCATGTATTATGGAGTTGTCCTCTATATTCCGACCAAAGAGCGGTATTGCTTACTCTGCTTTCTGAAATAAATCAGCAACCTCCTTTCAATACGAAAGAATTAATTAAAGAGCTCAATATTGCAGCGTGTTCATTCATACTGAATTTTCTTCAAAACTGTACATTGCGTATCTAGATTAGTCATTGTCACAATCTCATAGATATAAACGTATCACAGCGATCTAACCTAATGTAAAATATTTCACTCTCATGTCAAAAATTAAGATAATCATTAATCATCTTTTCAACTATTTATTTGTATATATTATACGGCGAGTACAGAAAATCGTGCGCGAATATTATGGTAAGAATGTATTCCGTAAGGCCGATAGAGCTTTAAGTAGATAAATTTCCTTTTTTATTTGAAATCAAAAACAAATTCAGTAATTTGTACATAAAAAACACATAACATCAAGCGCGAAGCGCGCGATGAGAATGTGCCCGCAAGGCAGGCAGATTTTTTTAAAGGAATTTATCTGTTCAATTCGAAATTTAAATCGTAGTAATCTTGTTTTATATTCGTATATTATTAATCCGCAATGAAATGTTTCCCGCCCGCTTAAGCGGTGTATAATAATACTATGTAGTGACAAAATAAATCAAGCAAATCAAGCAGTCTCGGGAAGGTCGAATCTAAACGTACGGACCTACAAAATAAAAATTCAAATTTGAAAAGCCTTCATGTTAATATTAATTTTGTACAGGAAAAGGGTCCAATTTTTCTAGGTAGAAGAAAAATGTAATTGAAAACGATTCTGAATTTAGCTTTGTATATAAATTTGAAACTTGTGCAATTTATTTAAAATAAACTAATAGTTCCATCAAAAAACCAAGGAAATCACTAGATCCCTCTCAATAATCTCCAGATATTTTTCTACTTATGTAAAAAATGATTTTTTTAACTAATTACGTTGTTATAAAACATTGTGCATTTATTATAAATGAAACTATCAGTCCGAAAAACCTCTCAAGCATATTAGCAGATTTCTCACTAAAATACCTCAAGGTGTTTTTTCAATCATTTCAAAGATTAATTATTTAAACAAATAAAGTATTAATAACATTTCTTCAGGTTTATAATATTTACCTTCAAAAAATAAAAACAAACCATACGCTAAAAGAACTTAATATGATGAACAAACTTCCGCCAACTCTCAATTGTCAGTAATTAATAAATTAACTATTGTTTTCATCCCCTACACCCTGACTCCATGCTACTGGAGAATCTAGCTATAATTTCCCGATCTGTGCAATTTTTATGATTAAAACTAAAAGTCCTATCGAAAAACTAAAGACATCCTTAGACTCTGCTTGGCAAAATCTCCAAGTGTTTTTGGAATTATGAACAAAATCATTTACAAACAATTACATTGTTTATAATATTTCAAAATTCATTTAAAATCAAAGAGAACAACTAAACGTTCATCACTAAAATATAACGTAGTCTAAAGCATATGAAATGAACAAAAATTTTAAATAGTAACAAACAGTTAATTTAAACATTATTTTTATTCCCCTTTACTTTGACGCCACTCAGACTTCTTGTCACTACAGGATCTGCATATAAATTTCAGAGTTGTGCTATTTTCATCAACAGAACTAAAAGTCCTATCAAAAATCTCCAAGTTTTTTTTGGATCGCGGAACAGATCGGTCTTCTAAGGAATACATTTAAAAATTATGTTAGCGCCCTCCGCGCGCTTGATTTTCAATATTTTGCAGTGTTTTTAAACATTCTTTATCTGTAGTGGGCATTTCTCCTATTGACAGCGCAATTCACGATGAGTATTTTATTTGCAGCATTTTATCTTGTGTAACATATAAATTTTTCAAAGGCCTTAGTTTTAAAAGAAAACAGGTTTTCGAAACTTACACAGGAAATTTTTTAAAGTTTCGTCAGCTAGCCGTGTTAAAGTTTCAAATTTCACTTCAAGAATTCACTCGAAAGCTGTCGCTAACGTGCTGTGTCGCGGAACAGATCGGTATTCTAAATAAATGAAACTGAAGAAACAAAAAAAAAGGTAATTGGAAATTGATGATTTTTGATATATTACCGGAAATTTATTGAAAATTTTGAAATTTTACAGAAACTTCCGGGAAATTGCGAAAAATTGTGGAAATCTAGGGAAAATTTCGAAAAATTATGGGAACGTTGTGTAACTTTTGAAAATTTGTGGAAACTTTGGAAATTTGTGGAAAGATTTGAAAGGTGTGGAGGTTTCTTGGAAATTCATGGAAACTTTTCGAATCATGGAAGGTCCTGGAAATTTATAAGAGTTTGCAAGAATGGAATTTCTTGAATGAAAGTTTTGGAAAGACTCCAAGCTTATTAAGTCTTTATTCGCGGTTGAGATTTCTTATCACATTTTTGGAGCAATAAATAGTCTTTTTCCATCTTGGAGACCAAACTGCAGGAGACTGATGCCCTCCTCAGTCAACAACACAAACCGATCATAACTTTTTGGTTCTGGCTTGGTTTTCATCTTTTCCTTTGCACGACCGACGTTTAGTGGGATTGACGTTATGAATGGACACTCCACCTTATGACGATTCAGCTGCTTCATTTGGCGATGATTTCATACTTGTGGAATAAATTTCTCGCATCAAGTTGTAGTTAGGTGTACACTTTTAACAATGAATAATACAAAAAATAATGTAGACTCGGATAGGATTAATACTTCAGTTGAAGAAAGGCATGTCCTCGGAAATGTTTCAGGCGATGAATGGAGATTAGGTGTTTGGAAGCTAGAAGCGTAAATGATCTTAAGGAAAAGGAATTGCGGGATACAATGCGCGTAAGGAAGCTAGATATTTTATGTGTACCGGAAACAAAGTAGAAGGGATGTGAGTAATCAGAACGCTATTCATTATAGCGTGCTACGCTGCAGTTCATGGTGACAGTAGGGATGCAAAAGACACCTTCCGGGACTCGTTAAATGATATTATCGGTACTTGCAATCCTCTCGAAAGAATCATTTCACTCGGTGATATGTATGGCTGGGCTGGTGCACGACCGGAAGGTACCGACAGGGCACTGGTTCATTTTGGAGACCTAAAAACGCACAGTAGCGGCGATAAATTGACTAGCTTATGCTTAGAAAAAGGCTTGTTTATTACAAATACTTGGTCCAGACATAAAACGATCCACATGTATACTTGGTGCAAAGACGAGAGCCACAGTATGATTGACTTTGTTGTAGCGGATAAGAGACTGATAAAGCTTGTCGGGGATACAAGGGTTTTGAGAGGTTCTGGATGCGGAACGGATTACCTCTCAGTTTCAAAAATGAACCTAGGTCAAGGGTGGAGGAGGAGGAGAATTAATATTGAGTCGAAGCAAACGCGAGCTAGAATAGAGAATTTGCATGATGAAATCCGCGTGACTGTCAACGAGAAAAAGCGAGCGTACTCGAGAATGTTGAATAGTAAAGATCTTAGCGACGAGGAAAGGACTGGATTAGAAAATGATTACAGGGATAAAAACAGAAAAGCTAAGATACTGGTCAGAGAAAGCAAAGATAAAATCAAAGCGGAAGGAGATAAAAAAATGCAAAATGATTTTGAAGGAGATAAGAAACTATTTTGAGAATGGATTAAGAAGAGTAGGAAAGGAAATACTATCTCTGAGTTAGTTGGAATTATGAATGCCGATGGTGAAATGGTTTTCAAGAAATTGTATGATGGTCCAGCTATGGAGAACAACAATTTTGACACTGAAGAGTATAAGACAGACAATCCCGCTGTAGGTAGTGGAAGAAGAATCGATACCGACGACATTATATACGTATTCAAGAAACTAAAAAATTGTAAGGCTGCTGGTGTGGATGCTATCACCGCTAAAATTCTGAAGAACGGCGGCGATATTTGTTTGTGTGTGGCTTTCGATAAGGTGAATTGATTCAAACTTTGGGAAGTTCTATAAGTGTATGAAGTGAATGGTTGGCTTCTAAAAGCAATAAAAGCAGTATATAATGGTACAAAGCAGAGCGTTAGACAAGGCTGCGTTATGTCGTCCTAGGTGCTCAATGTATACATGGACAAATGTCTAAAAATGGCTTTCTTAGACGAGAAAGGTGTTGATCTCGAGACAGTGAAAGTACGTAGACTGACGTTTGCAGATGATAAGATTGTTAGGGCAGAATCAGTCGACGATTTGCAGAAAATGATAAGCGGATTGGACACCAGCATGAAGAGTGTGGGTCTTGAGATTGACATGAATAAGACAAAAATCATCCTGTTTGAAAGAAGGGGTGAGAAGACAGTATGCAATATTGCCTTAAACGAAAAGAGGATAGAACAAGTTGATGAGTTCGTGTATCTTGGAAATTTATTTAATGCTGACGAAAAGGCAGATGCAGAGATATCCCGACGTATAAACGAGGACTGAAAGATTGTCGGCGCAGTACGAGCTATTACTAGAAGTGAAAATGTATCGAATAAAGCTAAAATTGCAATAAATAATTCTGTGCTTGCATTTACTGTGCTGTATGGAAGCGAGACCTGGATGTTACGCTTACCCCGGAAGGGATTCGGCTGAATGGTATAATAATAATAATCATAATTAAAATTTTTTTAGGATAACCTTCTTATCCAGTAACACAACATTTATTTTCACTGAGTGAAGTTAGTTGTGAGAAGGAAGATAATTGATGTACCCATTAATTTACAATTTAGAAGTAATTTGAAATGACCATAAAGTTACTCGGTTTGTTAATTATATTGCAAATAAAACAAAAGCAATTATAAATTCACCTATGTGAAGGCTTTAACAGTGAATCTCATTATTATTTTGACTTCAAAAATATTATATTATATTTCAACACTTATTGTGATTAATGTGAAGGGGAAAAAAATCTTAGTTTATTCTGAAGTACTTTTTCTTTAAAAAAGATCAAAATGAAATAATTCTTACTCTTTTATTTTCACCCATGTATTAAATAAAAAGGGTAAATTTCGAGGGTATTTATTTGTTTGGCGAATGAAGTGTTGAAACCATTTCGACACTCACTTCGGAATAGTATTTTCCTTTCGTTTCACGACATCGAGTTCGAGTGTATAGAGTTAAGGGTTGGATAAATATGAACTCCGACATGAGAGGCAGTAAAAGGGAAAGAAGTTAACACGCTAGAGACGAGAATAGAAAACGCAGACAAACCTCACATCAAAACGATGAGGTTCTATTTCTCCCGGATAACTGCATGACATAGTAATACCCTTCTATACCCAACGTCTCACTTCGAAATTTTGCATCTCCCGAACAGAAATATTTCAAAGTGTCAATATCAAAAGAGCCACTAGAAATACACTAAGAATGGTATATTGTGTAACAAGTGCGAGAAGTTGACTCTTCCCGGGGATTCCCGCACGCTAATTTCACATCAGAGGAATCTGGCACTTTGCGCACACTTCACAGACACGGAATGTCGGAATTTTCATGAATGTGTTGCAAAAAAAAAGTGTTGAGTTTGTTCTTTCGTTTATCATTTTTGGAACTGATACATTTTTCGCGTGTTGATGCACGAAATTTTGTTTTTATCTTTGAAAGTAATATTATACCAATTCTGTAACTGATTACATTCTCTAGGTTTGTTATTATAACTTCAAGTCTATCGATTCTCTTGTTTCTAAATGGTGTGCAGAAGTTTCCTACAAGTTCACAAAGCGAGAAGATGATACTCCTGAACATTAAGTATGTTGCTGAAACCTGAAGCATAATAGTAAACCGATCTCAAAGCGAGAGAAGGTCCCCTAGAACTACCAATCATCTCAGATTAATTCACGAAAGCTCATCCTTTTGAAGAGAAATTTTAGATACCTTCAGAGAATCTCACCTCCATAATATTTTCCATCATCTGATTAAAATCTTCCCACTTCCTTATGTAATATTCAAACTTGGTTTATCACGTTTGTTCAGAAATCAATTTCACAATTTCCGTTGCGTTGATTGCGAATCAGCTTTTTACATTCTTATCTCAATGAGAAGGTATTGGTTTTATGTGAAAATCGACTTTCGCGGATTTCATCTAATTTTGACGTTTCCGGGCTCACCGATTGAGAAAAAATGGATTTTATTTCGGTGTCTGCCTGTCGTTGTCGCCGTCTGCCAACACGATCACTTCCGAAGGGATGGTCTAATTGGATTGCCCTTTGTCATACTGTTTTAAGGCCTAAAAGGGAAGAATGAGTTCGTGAACCAGCTATTTTTGACCAACAGTTCTGGTTTTATCTATCGAAAATGAGTTTTGAAAAATAAAAAATTCCATTTTTCAACAAAACTATAGGAGATACGAGAAAAATGTTAAGAAGCAAAGTTTTTTACCTTAAAAAGATTTGAGAATTTACCTTGGACCATTTTTTTCATGAGATACATAGTTTTTGTTTTAATCGTGAAAGACACCATTAAAATTAAAAAATTAAAAATAAATAGGAAAACGACACAAGATACAATACAATTTTTGACGGCAAAAGTTCTCGTCTGCAGCAGAAGTGTCGGATCGAGATATAGAAATTAATATAACATACATTTAGTATAATTGAGTTAAACATAATATAGACAATTTTGCGATTTGGGACATATTTTAATCGAGTGCGAAGTGCGGGACACGTAAAGAGAATGTATTCGCTAAAGCCGTAGGAGCTTGAACAAACGGGAATTTAAAATTACCAAATTACGATGGTAGTGGTTTGACTTTTGATTTAAAAGGTCTTCGCAAAAATTTAGGGGAAGCGCGAAGACCGAGCAAATAGCGAGCGATGAGAAGGTGCCCGCATAGCGGGCAAATTTTTCATTTTTAGTCGAATACGCACAGCAAATAGAAGACTTAAATGTTTGTAATTTCCTTTGTTCTTCTCCATAATCCACTGTAACTTTTGACAGAATTGACGTATCGGCATGAATTAAAAAAAAATGCAGGTAATGATAGTCGGAGTGACATAGGCACATGAAAATTTGCATTTATCAATCATAGCCAAGTAGAACCTCGAGTATTTCACTTCGAAAATTGATTTTTCATCAACGTTTTTGTTTATGCTTCACTATAACTTTGGACAGGATTGGCGTATCTACATTGATTTTTCGACCTGCAGTGGATATCTCGGTCAATTGTAACTGATTTACATAAAACCATTGAAAATCGATCTAAAACCAGCAAAAAATAAATTGTGTACACGAAACTATATATTGTATAACTGTATGTATATTGTTTCTGAAAGGTGTCGCAGTGCAGTTCCGAAAAGCGCATACCTCCTATATTTTCAAAACCTCGTATGTGAATGTATTTTGATGCGCTGATTACGAATATGGCCATACAAATACCTGCAAAAGTCCTTTTTGAGGTAAAAACGTGAAAAATACTTGGGTTCTAAATAAAAATTCAGGAAGAGACATTCTAGTGGCCATGGGGTAGCGTCTTTGTTGAAGGTGTTTTGCTGAAAAAAGGTAGGGTTGAGTAAGATCACACTCCTATCCCCTTTTCAGTAGCCCTTTTTTCATTAGGGCCTTTCTACTATACTCGGGAGGTAAAAAAGGGGGCATGCGAGAGGGTAGCGCATTTTTTAAAGAAGCGATATAAGATAAAGTATAGTCGAAAGTGAAAACACACCCCTACCGCAATTCCAGTAGCTATTATTGAATGATTTGCATAAAACATCGTTTATTGATTCTGAAAGTGAAAAATTAAACAAAAATTTATTTGATTAATGTTAAGTTCGAGGGGTTGACAACTCAACCAATCGGGTGTACACTTACTCTTGACTTGAAGATACTTCAGGATATTTCAATGACTTCAGGAGCTTCTAAGAGGATTCCAGTGAATCCAAGTGACTTAAAACTGATTCGAGTAATTTCAAATGACGCCAGATATTTCCACAGACATCAGTCTCTTCTTGAAATTTTCAAGTAGCAGATTTCAATAGTGGGTAAAAGCTGTATCAGATCAACAGTAGAAAGCCCTCCAAATTTTAGTTCGATAGGATAATATCTTCTTAGAAATTTCTGAAGAATTTACTGACTTCAAGAGAAATGAAATGACTTCAGATACTTTAGGAGACTTCAGGATATTTCATCACAAGTGTACACCTGACTTCACGAGTTGTCAACTCCTCGCTTAAGTTTTTTTTAACGTATATCGATGTATATTGATACGATGATTACGAATATGGCCATGGGAATATTTGTAATTGTCATTGTCAAAGTCAAAAGTTGAAAAAATCTTTTTTTTTCACTGTTTGCCATACCCGAAGTCAGTAAAATCAACCTCTCAATCACATTCGATTCTATCTCCAGCATTAAAAAAAATAACTGTTCATGTATAGTTGTCCATACCCGAACTCAGCAAAGCCTACCTTTCAATTTTATGTGACCGCATTTTCAGTATTCAAAAAAACACCCGTTTATAGTTGACCACACCATAACTTGATGATGTATTTTGATATACTGGTTACTAATATGATCATGAAAATACCATTTTTAGTCAAACTATTTTCGGCGTAATTGCAAAGTTTAGCTATAATTATGGGGCAAATCGCTGCATACAATTTCTAAAAAATCGTCAAAGGCTCAATAATTATATTCCCAAATGGATGAAACTTTCATATGTATCTTTTAAATAAGGAATTCTAAAAGAGCGAAACTTTGTGCGATTGGAGCCCTCTCAGAGAGAAATATGATCCTTCCTAATTACACTTTTTTGACTCCTCGTTCTTATGTTATTCACAAAAAACCTAAATCCGAAGATTCCGGGGCGAATCGCCACAAACGAAATAAATTACAAATGAATTCAAAAAACATTGAACATTGATGAAACCTTGATGAATCTAAAGACCTTGAAGAACTTATACTTACAGCTGTTCGGAATTTGAGACAATTTAGGCATTTCCTACATCACATCTAAGTCATGGTTTGTGAAAAACTGTAGTGATTCGCCCCGATTGACGGTATTTGAAAAAAATCATCTGTTTATAATCAGTCTTATCCCAACTCAAGGAAATTTACCTCATGATTATATTTGACTCTATTTCCAGTATTAAAAAAAACATTCGTGTATAGTTGGCCATACCCCAAGTCGACAAAATTTACTTTTTAATTATTTTTGACCTCATTTTCAGTATTAAAAAAAAATCCGTTCGTAGTTGGCCACACCATAACTTGACGATGTTTCTTGTTATACTAGTTCCTAATGTGGTCATGAAAATATCATTTTTTGTCAAATTATTCTCAGTGTGATTGCGAAGTTTAGTTATAATCATGTTTGCAAATAAAAAATGAAAAATTGTATTACTGTAGGACCTCTCAGATCGGAATCGATTTTTCAATATTTGCAAGTTTCTAAATCTTCATATATGATGTTGATTATAATTTTTCATTTTTCCAGCCATTTCTCATCGTTGTGTGAAAAAATATTAATGATACTAAATATTAGATACGAAAACGAACAAAACCTAGACCCGATCCGAGAGGTCTTACTGTAACTGCATTGTGTGTAAATGTAAATGTATGTAGGGAAGACTTTGTTATAGTATCCTGATGAAAATTTTCAAAATAAATTAACTAAAAGTTATATAATCAATAAAAAAAATTTGATGAAAAAGTCGAATACGCCAGTAAATTTAAGTAAAAACAAAAATGTGCAAGAAGGACCCAAAATGGCCATTATTAATTTTATTAAATTGAATAATGTTACCCTATAATAGAATAAATTAATATCTACTAAAGGTTAAGAATAAAATTTTGGAAACTTTAAAGGGTCGACGGGCAAATGGCGTAAGTGCAAAAAAACTGTCTGACTTTAACGTATTTTATTTTTTTTTAAACAAAATTGTACTTTCGAGCTATTACTTAGCTCTGTCGAACCATGAAAGGAACATTCTAAAAAAAGCAACTATCTCTGAGAAATCTTTCGTCAAAAGAACGGCGCGTCCCAAAAAACGCCAATTTTGACTCTGAAAATGTTGCATAACTTTTTTATTTTTTGCTAAAAAAAAAGAAACTACTCTTGAACAATTGCTTATATCTATTAACCCATGAAAAGAACAGGCGAAAACAAGTTATTATTATTATTATTATTTTTTAAATTACCAAACATGGATTTTTACCCACATGAAAATCGAACTGGACCATAATCTTCTACAGGGACATGAGTTAGGTCAAAACAATTCCTTCAAGCCAATAAAACCAATTTTCAAATATTTTGCACTTACGCCCTTTTGCCTAGCGACCCTTGAAATAAAAAAAATTAAACATCGTATTCGACGGTTTTACCTTTTTTTGTAATAACGAGCTGGGAAGGGGTTAATCTTACGGAAAATTCCGTAACGGTAGACAGTTCGTTTATTTTATTATAGGATCACACTATTCACTTCAATAAATTGAATAATAGCCATTTTGGGCCTTTCTTGCCCATTTTTATTTTTTACCTCAGAGTTACTGGCGTATTCGAGTTTTTTATTAAAAATTTTTTTTATTGACTTGTGGTCTGATTATTTAGGAATGTATAATTAAGACTTAATTTATATGAATTTGAAAATTATAAAATCAGGAGTCATCCGTGGACTATTATAGTCCTTTATGATGCCTGATGTACAATGGGCTGAGAGACACCGAAAAGTGGCCGAGAATTCAACTTCAAAATTTTTGTTGAAAGACTTATTTTTCATAATGTAGATGAGTTGGAGCAAATTTTTTCCGAATTTCATAATTTTTTAATAAGTCCCCGTTATTCTAAAAAGCTGTGAACTCAAGCGGAACAGTCATGCATAGTGAAAAAAATTATGTATAATTTGTTCCACTATGCATGACTTTTACGCCTGGGAATTAAAGAAATTTATTATTTTTATTTCATTTTTTAAGAAATCGGTTCAGAAAAATTGTTTATAAGATTATGAATATAAATGTTAGAATTTTTTTCGTACTTGAGTGTTCATAAATTAATACGATTGTAAATAAAAAATACGAATATAACTTATTAGCTTGGTTTCGATCTCCCTCACTTTATACTCATGCATTTCAATAATTCACAACATAGACATTTTTTTAATCAAAATTTTCTGATGTCCCACCTCGTATCTGAAGTTTTATGGTTCTGAAGGGTTCATTATGATGTTAACAGTCAGATTATTCGCCACCTGTTGCCGTCTCTGACATTTGACGAAGATATTAGCAAATGAAGTTAAGCGCGCAAATGTGCGGTGCAAGGATCGTCGCTCGCATTAAATGAACCACATGGTTCCGTTGAAATGTCTTCAACTCAAAGGTGCGAGAAAAAGTTGGGGTTCAGAGAAGTCGCATGGAAGCGAGTCTGGAGAATAGGGTGGACAAGGAATCAATCCTACGCACAATTCGTATATTTTTGCCATTGCGATTGCGCAGGTGTGAGCCGGTGCGTTATCGTGATGAAAAAGCACTTTTTTTGTGATCCAATCGTTGCTATTTTTCTTAGAGCTCAGTTTTCAAACAGTCCAATAATGATAAATGGTACATTCCTGTTATAGTTTTACTCATCTCCAAGTAATCAATAAGGACAATTCCTTGGGAATCACATAACACTGTGCCCATCACCTTCCCAGCTGACAAAACCGTCTTCGCCTTTTTGGCTCACTTTCACTAGGCAGTACCCTCTGCTTTGACTGCTGCTTTGTCTCGGGTGTATGGTGGCGGATCTAGGTTTCGTATGCAGTCACGAATCGACGCAAAAAGTCCTAGGAATTCCGATTAAACTTTGACAAACACTGCGCTGAAAAGTCTCTTTGGTTGCGCTTTTGATCGGGAGTCAGCAATCGCGGCACTCATCTTGCACACTCCTTTTTAACATCTAGTTTTTCGTGCAAGATGTTACGGACTCATTCAACGGAGATGCCTACAGCCTCAGAAATCTCATCCACCTTGATTCGACGATTTCATATAACCATAGGATGAATTGTTTCATCATATCCGATGTAGTGACCAGGCAACTCTTCTTTCTTCATTTTTTCGAAAACTACTGACTCGCTCACTTCAAGCGTGTGCCAAACGCAAACTAAGTGTCGGATTTTGCTGAAACTTGGTGGAGGTTAGTGTGAAGAGTGCTATTTCTTCGCCATATATACTACAAAGTTCATTTTAGTGCCATCTAGCGTAAAATACACCTCACTTGTCAAACGACCCTTGTAGGTGTCATAGTTCAGTGCTGAAAGCGGATTGTCGAAAAGTGATATCAGTTATTGATAATAAGTTTGTTAATTTTATTTCATTTTCGAATATATGCATTGAACGTGAATGAAATCATGTTCAAATTGAGCAGCTGAGTCGTCATAAGGTGGAGCATCCATTTATAACGTCAGTCCCACCAAACTTCGGTCATGCAAAGGAAAGCATGAAAACCAAGCCAGAACCAAATAAGTTATAATCGGTTTGTGTTGTACACTAAGGAGGGCACCAGTCTTCGGCAGTCTAGTCTCTAAGATAGAAAGAGACAATTCAATGCTCCAAAAACGTGACAAGAAATCTCAACCGTAATTAAAAACCTAATAAGCTCAGAAGCTTCCCCAAATTTTCATTTTTTCATTGCCAAAAGTTTCCATAACTTTCCCAACAGTTTCCATAAATTGTCGAAAATTTCCAGTGACCTCAAAAACCTTGTTATACAAAGCTTCATACAATTCCGACGAAATCTGAAATCTTTGCCATTTTTCGGTGCTTCTCAGCCCACTGTGTCACGGTGTGAAATTCGGATATGAAAGCAGAAAACAAATTAATATCAGTTCACATAGCAGCTACGTTAATCGCAGCTTTTCTCGTGAAAAGGCTTTATCAGAATGTGTTTAGTCAGTCGGTATGACTGTCAGTTATGCTGGTGCTGTTGCTTATATTACCTCACCTTCACCCTGCGTAACAATTGTTCTCTCTGGCTATCGCACGACCAACCCCCTACAGGGCTTTCAATAACATCTCGTTATATACGAAGGCATCAGTACTCACACACACACGTAGCTTTAGGGTAACATTGGGATGCATGTGAGCATCCTAGGAATCTTCCAGATTTCTCAATGATATCCCCTGGATATTTCCAACAATATAACGTATTTTATATAACGGCATGCATAATATAGTAAGATCTTGAGATTTTCTCAGAATATTTGATATTTTAGTTTCCATGGGTCAGGAATCCATAGGTCAGGAATTTAAAGAGTTACTATTGAAGGTTATTTAATTCATGTATTTAATAAACATTAATGGGGTAACGGAACAAATGACCGAGGGGGATCCTATTTCCAAGTATGAACTTACTAAAGGGCCAACCACGTCGCAAGTCTGGATGCCCTATCTCTTACATGGGCCATACATGGAGGCCATACATGACCCTCGCGATTTTTGAAACGAGGAGAACCCGTGGCCCATGGAGGGGGGGGGGGCGAATTTAATTTTGAAGTGTGGCGAACTTGTACAAGTGAATTAAATTAAAAATGAAGAAAATCAAATCTAATAAATAAGAATTCTTAAAAAACATATTAAATTAAACATTTATTCGGTGTAATAACATAAGGATATGTTTCGAATGATTCTTCAGGTAAATATAAAAAAATAGAAGCAATCGATTTGGCGATGTTTCAGTTTTCTTAAAGGATTAAAACAGAAAACAAATTATACTTTATTTCGGAAATATATCAGTTCAATTTTGAAATGCTGTTTCTATTATGTTTTAATTTTAAAGACTTGAATGTAAAAACACATTTTTAGTCTCTTCATTCTTTATTGTTTATGGCTTAAGTCAGAGAGTTACAACCTTAAAATTTTGGAATCTTCGAATTCTCTGTATTCTCTTAAATTCTCTAGAGTCTAGTTTTCACTTATTCATGAACATAATTAAAAGTATCGTCAAACGCAGACGACCAGGATCTTCTTCTCAGATGAAAATTCTACCCCCAGAAAAATATCTTGGAAATTTTGTATGCACGTGGGCACAACTGAAGCTGGATCCAGCCTTAATTAGATGATTAATTATTGTAATTAATCATTCGATCCTGCCTCACTGGTACACGGACTACGAAAAATTACCAACTAATTTTTTTGGGGTGCATTTTTAACTGCGGACTCACCTCCGGAGAAGACATTTTGACGATGCCCATATCAATAGGTTTTAATTTGCTTCAACTAGTTTCCACTAATTTGCGCACATAATTCAATCAAAATAAAATATAAGAAAAATATTTGAAAAAATTGAGAGTTACGTGACTTTTCATTATTTTCAAAATTGAAGTCGTCACCAGATTATAAGTGGACAGTTTCAAAAGTGACAGGGAGTAATCAACATTTTCGTAGATTAAGAACAATTAGAACTCCAAGTATGAATAAAAATAAACTTTGATATAATAACTCTCTCAATTTGAATCTGTTACAAACAGGTCATTGAATCAATACAGAAAGTAAGGATTTTCACATTCACAACGCAATTTCACTGATTTGAATAGCTAGAAATGCGTAATGAATCAGATATTCAGAATCCTTACTGATGTTCACTGAAATTTCACTGATTCAAATTTAGGCAGAACAGAGAGAGAATTAAAAAATAAATAATAATAAAAGAGGACAATAAAAAAATCTTAAACTTATGTACAAAATGAAAGCCGAAGGAAAGAAACTCTTCGTTAAATACTTTTCAAAATTTCCCCTTCATTCGCAGAGTTTTTTTTCATTAAATTCGCATATCAATGAATGTGAGATTTTTAAAAGCATGCGATTTTACACTGGAAAAACAATTTTATTGTTTCAACAAAATCGATTCGAAATTGAAAAGGAAATCCAAGAAACTTAGTTTGTAATAAGTGGATCATACGTGCTACAAACAAAGACGATTGCGTTTCTAATACTAACGGATGTAGTGCTTCATTTCCCAAAATGATGAAGAAATTTTAAAAAGTTTAAGCATCTATACCCATTTCCTTTAAATGGAATGATTTCGTGATCGGTTGTACTTCTTCCTTTCGAAAAATAATCACATGTTTTTCAATTTTAAACACTTAGCCATTTCTTTAAATCACGTCGATATTTTCCGTCAAAACTAGACATCCTTCGTTGTCTACCTTAATCGGAAAACTACCAAAAAAAAACGTTTAAAACCGACGTTGAAATCTCGTGATCACGTTTGGTTCTTACTTCCCGTATCGATAACGAGTTCTGTAATTCTAAATATCAGCATTTTGTAAAAGCCCGTGATTGTTTTCTGGTAAAACTAGATTCATTTCGTTGGCTCTTTCGATCGAAAAATCTTTGAAAAACAAGGTTATAATTTTGTAATGGAATTCAAATCTGTCTTTTCTAAAATAATCAAAAGCTTTGTAACTTCTGAACACTGCTATTTTTTACATGCACATGAATCTTACTCTTTGAAAGTAGATTCGAATTCCTTGGTTTCTGCTATAAAAAACTACCCAGAAAAATTTTTGAACTTTCGTTATAATCTCGCAGAAAAAATTCGTAATTGTTAAACACTACGCTATTTTTTAAAAGCGCGCAAGTATTCTCCTTTGAAACTAGACTCTATTGGTTGCCTTCCTTAATCGGAAAACAACCCAAAAAACTTTAGAAACCGTCGCTTTAATCTTTTGATCGAGTTTAGTACTGGACTGGATCAGGCTTCAGTGGTGCTCGCGTGTATTAAGAATTAGCTATTTATATTAGGGTTAACTTTTTGATTTAGAAGCTTGAATGAGACTCACTGAATGACTTCTACTAAAAAATGACAAATTTAAGTTTTAGGTTACAAGAAATTGACTGTTTCCTAGACAAATGGTTCCCTCTCGGATATTGGTTCCTTACCTTAGTAAGAGCATAAGTTTTTTCTGATGCCACAGCGGCCAAAATTAACGATTATACGCTATGCGAGATAATCAGTTAAATATCATTTTCAAACTTTACACAAAATTAAAATAATTTTTCAAAACCCTGTACAGTCTAACTTTGTATCGCGAAATTCTTCACGCAGTAAAAATAAAACCTTTTTGTGGAAAATACCTCTACACAATTAAGTTCTATACGAGAATACTTTAGACAAACCAATTTATTCTTTTTTTATCATTTTAATTTGAAAAAACTCTATAGACAAAAGTTCTGTACAGTGAGTCTACTCAGGAAAATATACCAAACGTAGAATAACCAACTTTGGACTTAGGCCCAAACTTTAAAAAACCTATTTTTCTTCGGCTTATACTTAATTTTGTAAGACGAAATGGGCTTTTTATGTGTACGGGTCAAGTGACGAGTGGCAAGTTACATTTTGGTGTGTCACATTCCAGCATGTTACATTTCTGGCAAGTCACATTTACGGAAACTTATATTTGAGGTATGTCACATTTTTAAAATGTCACATTTGCGGCAGTTCACACTGTGGAATCTCTCATTTGGGAAAAATTTCAATTCCGCATCAAACTGGCAGAAATGTGGCAAGTCATATTGTAGCGAGTGGTATTTGCGACAAGTCACATTTTTAAAGTGTCACATTTGCGGCAAGTCACGTTATGGTACCTCTCATTTGAGCAAAATTTTAACTCCACATCAGACTGGCAAAAACGCGACAAGTCACATTGCGGTGAGTAACATTTGCGGCAACTCTTATCTCAACATTTCTCATTTGCATTCATCCAGGAATAGAGTTTCGCGGATAATTAAACCACAATTCGAATTTTTTTAGCGATTTTACAGATTTTTTCTAATTACTACGCATAAAATTCCGCTTTGATCTCTACAGCAATTTAATTTAATTATCGTGGTATATTTTCCTTATCAAACAATCCTAGAAAAGTATGATTTTCCAATAAATCGATTTTTGTGTTCGTCTAAATGAGTAAATTGCACCAGAAATCAATAGTAATCCATGCACAAAAAAATATAGTAATTCTATGATGTAATCCTATAAAAGTTCTATTATACGTTCACTTGTTTATGAAATTGGTTTATAACTATGAAATTGTTGCCGAAAAACCATCGTTCTTACTATACATATTTGTATTTTTACATCGATTACTATTAATTTCTGGTGCACTTTACTGATTTAGACGAACGTACAAAAGACACATTGAAAACGCATACTTTTCTAGGATTGTTCATCAAGAAAAATTTAACATAAAATGAAATAAAACTATTTCAGAGATCGAAACGGAATGTTACACGTTGTAATAAGAAATAACTTTAAAATTGCTGAAAAATACGGTCTGTTGTTTGATTTATCCGCGAAACACCATTTTCATGATGAATACGAATGAGAGATATTGCAATATGAGCTGCTACAAATGTGACCTTTTCAAAATGTGACTTGCGGCATTTTTGCCAGTTTAGTGTGGAATTAACATTTATCCCAAATGAGAGATGCCACAATTGTGACATTTCAAAAATGTGACTCGTCGGAAATGTGACATATTGTCAAGTGTGACTCGCCGCAATGTGACTTGCCACATTTTTGCCAGTTTGATGTGAACTTAAAATTTTTCCCAAATCAGAGATGCCACAATGCGACTTGCCGCAAATACGACTTGCCGTAAATGTTAAACGTCTTGAATATTACTTGTCTCAAATGTGACTTGCCGCGCACGTGACATGCCGAAAAGTGACTTGCCGCTTGTCGAATGACCTGACCCTCCTTCTTATAGTTGATTTTCACATAAAAAATTCAATTTTCAATTTGTTTCAGAGATAGAGACGTTATAATTATTTTAAAATAAATGTTTGAAAATTTCCTAAAATTTCTGAACATCTCTCATAAGTAACATAAATAAAGAGCAAAGTCAACGACAATTTCCAGACTATCATTATATTATAATGATACTCTGCAAGTTGTCATTGAATTTGGTCTTTATTTATGTAACTATTACATTTCCAGACGTTAATTATTGAAGGATTTAACAACTTTTCTGCTTCTTCACTTTTACTTATATCTAGTAAGTAAAACTTTTTGAAAATTGAAAAAATTCCGCGTAAAGAATTGTTAGGAGACGGCCATATACTACGTGGACAATTTAAGGGGGTAGGAGGGTAGTTAGTTTTACAGACGGGCGGGAAGCCCCAATGGGAGTCCCCTGGCGCTCAAGCTATAAAGCCTGTTGTGCCACTAGGGGGGGGGGGGGGGGTAAAAGGATGTAAAAATTTCTCTACGTTTATATGAAAACGTGGATAGTTTTGGGGTGGGGGGTGTCAACAAGTGGTGAAAATTATCCACGTGGTCTTTTACGGCGACTGACCAATCTCAAAAAATTAAATATTCGACATAGAAAATTTCCTGATAATAAAATTCTCGACAGTCTTCAATGTTACTTAATTTGAAAATTCCCGAAATGAGCCCGTTTACTGGCATCCTTACTGGTTTTTCGAAAGATATCGTTTTTAATTGACCCAAGTATCAAAATTGTTTTTGGAAGCTTTTTGTAGAGTCTTATAGATAAGTATCATTACATGCAGTTAATTGTATAATATATGAATTTAGCAAACGTTTCGTCCCCAGATAGGGGCCCTCTTCAGTGCCAGATGTGTACTTAATAAATTAAGAATCAATTCAAACTTTGGTGTACACTATTTGGTATACAACTTACAAAATTAAGAGTCCACGCATCGACTTACGTATATACTGAAACCTCTGTATAAAGTCCCCCGGTTCATGTGGTTCCGAGAATTTCGGTCATTTATGAGGAGGTCCAAGAGGTAAAGGAATAGATGCTGTGAGCGCAGCGGTGTTAAGCAGTTCCAAAGCCACAAAGCGTGCAGTTCGTACACTTGTGTACATATTTTGCATTTGTGTTTGAATACACGCGGAGAAATCTCTTTCCATTATTAGGCTCAATTATTAAAGAATGCTCATCCTTTATAGTAACAAAAATCTACATTTGTACAAAATACGGATAATTAATATTATGTATTCCTATTGGGAATGGTTCATCCGGCCCCGAAAGTTTGAGTTCGAGCGAACCTCTATTTAACTCTAGGCCATTGTAGACCATGACTGAAACTGTCTCTAAATTGAGGTTCCAGCGTATTCCTTCGATTTGCGGTTTCCCTCTCTCCTTGTGTGTTCTTATCGTTCCACTGTAAAAGGTCCAGTGAATGCGAGGCTGTAAGTCAGTGAGTAATCCCACAAACACAATCTTCACTGACACTTTGCACAGCACCAATGACACAATTGTTTAGTTTGAAAGAAATTTAAGATTTGATGAAATCAGACGCACAAACGAGTGTGAAATTCAAAAAGCAATTTCTTTTTATTTTAGGAGCTTAATTCTCAACGTAATTATAGAGACATCCGCTCTGTTTCAGATCACGTCGTAAACTGAAAGAGCATTCTCAGAGGCCGTATAATTTAACGACTTTCGAAATTCGAAGAAAATCGAAAGAGAGACAGTTTAATTATTAAAGGGTTGTAGTAGTGAAGCCGACTGTCAATGCCGTCAATGCCGTACGGCCTGACACTCGAGCCACTTGAGAACATGAGAGTCTGTGCCCTACTTGTTTTCAAAATTGTATTTCTTTATAACAGGCTAGTATATTTAAGGAAATTTTTCCACATTGGTTCTCAAATTGACCGAATGATCTTAACCAGCTGAGTGACACATTTCAAGCACCAGATGCTTACGCTAATGGCTCTCATTCACTAGAATTTTTGCATTGCAAAGTCGAAAAAGTGATTCTTCTGTATACTGTATTTAGTGAGCGCAGTCTGTTTGTTAGGTTCGTTATTTATGTCTTTCTTGTCTTCGTTTATCCGCACTCCTATACTCGCACGTCGTTCAGTGACATCTTTGCTGGTTTTTCGAGAAATGTCGTTTTAAATTGACCCAAGTATTAAAATTGTTCTCAGAAGCTTTTTGTATTGGCATTAGGGTCTTATGAGTAGTATAATTATGTGCAGTAAATTGTGTAAAATATGAATTTGACAAACGTTCCGGCCTCGGATAGGGTCCCTTTTCAGTGCCAGATGTGCACTCAATAAATTAAGGTATCATTTAATCTTTGGTATACACTATTGGTATACAACATATGAAATTGAAAATGAATGCATCGACTTATGTATATTCTCTTGACGCGCGGTTTCCTTCTCTCCACAACTCCCTTTGTCCTTCTGTGTTTTTATCCTTCCGCTGTAGAGCATCAAGTGAATGCGAGGCTGTAAGTCAGTGAGTAGTCCCACAAACACATTAATCACTGACACTTTGCACAGCACTAATCACACAATTGTTTAGTTTGAAAGGAAGTTAAGATTTATTGAGATCAAAAGCACACACGAGTGTGAACTTGAACAAGTAATACCTTTTTATTTTAGGTTAATTTTCAGCGTAAATGGAGATATATCCGTCCTGTTTCAGATCACGTCGAAAACTAAAAGAGCATTCTCAGAGGTCGTACAGTTCAACGACTTTCGAAATTCAAAGAAAATCGAAAGAGATACTTCAATTTTTAAAGGGTTAAATTAGTGAGGCCGACTGTCTTCTCGCAGTCTGACACTTGAGCCACTTGAGAACATGAAAGGATCAGTATCCCACTTGTTCTCAAAGTTGTATTTCTTTATAACAGGGTAGTATATTTTAGAAAGTTTTTCCACATCGGTTTTCAAATTGACCGAATGATCATCACCATCTATGTGACACATTTCAAGCACCAGAGGTTTACGATAATGACCCTTATTCGCAAAATTGTTAGCGTTTTCAAAGTCGAAAAAGTGATCCTTCTGTATACTGTGTTGAGTAAGCGGGGCCTGTTTATTAGGTTCGTTATTTATGTCTTTCTTGTGTTTCTCGGCCCGCACTCCTAAAGGACGTTTCGTTTGACCGATATAAACCGCTCTACAATTTTTGCCTTCGTACCAAATGTCGTATACAATATCGCTATTCTCCAATCTATTTAGTTTATCTTTCGTAAAACTCAAGACCGTTGTAAGGTCTCTCTTCTTTTTAAATGCCGTAATTATGTCGTAACACCCGGAAATTGTCGCGATTCGCTCAGATAACCCTTCTACGCGCGAAATACTGATAAAAGACATAATTTCCACATTTGGAACTATTTGATCAATTTTACACTGTTCTTTTCGTGCTAGAATATTTAATCTGAGATTGATGTTTTTCCTAACACATTCTTGCAAATCTAAACATTCCAGAATATAAACAATTAAAAAATAGTTTTACTAAATGAATAATCAATAATAAAATAATGAATAGAATAAAAATATTTTCATCAGATAAAAGTATCTATTCAGTTTATTTTCTTTTTTATTATCATTTAATGCGTGCTGCACCGGGATATTACGGAATATCTAATATATGTCCAAAGATATCCTATGAATATCCTACAGATATGTTCTGGATAATTTCTGCTGGATATTCCAACAAGAAGGAAATTTCTATATACTTGGGATGTCTATACGTTAACCCAGGTGATTTTTTGGACGATTCTTGTATATTGAAATATTTAACATGAATGTCACCGAAACATTCAGAAAACATCCCAGGATATCGTATAAATAATCCAGGTATGTAGGAATTTCCATATATTCCTACGGGAACTATGTATTTTCTCATTAATAATAGATTTAATGCTTTCACGATGATTCATTATGATGAAAGGAGGTGTTTCAGGTTTCAATCGTGTGCAAAA